>ML780499.1:1204455-1216356 GCA_009831015.1 Picea engelmannii | reverse complement strand
CAAATTGAAGAAGTATGGAAATATATAGATCAGAAATAAAATTTAACAATAGTTGCAAATCTAACCATCAAAAATAAAAAATAAGATGCTAGAAATAAAACTAGTAAAGACTAGTTGAACTTCCAATTATTTAGCCAAGACTTATATTATTTTAAGGGTTGTTTATTATGTGCTATTATTAATTTATTATGACAGCCAAGTGGATTTATAAAAAAGATTCTACAGCAGCAATATATAACCACAAAAATCAACAAGTAAACCACCCAACAATTAGCCAATAACTAGTAGAACAATAACCAAGGTTTACAAGTGAAATTCGATGGTAGATCAGTTAGCAAAAATTGAAAGAAGATGAATTTATTGCAACCCTAATGTCTATATCATTAATTTGTAAAAGAAAATAAAATTACTAGGCTAATCAATATGCCCTTAGGGCACAAGAATGTTTATAACATGAAGAATTGGTCCCAACTTGAACAATTGTGATATCTCTAAATTTCACATATACCAATGCAACAATTGTATATCTCCAATGAAAATTAGACTAGTTCCAATTCAATGGGTTAATGGAGTCTCTTTTGTAAGAAACATTTTTTTTACTTCTCTAGGGGTGTAACAAAAATATCAACGACCTGCATAGACAAAAAAGTATTCCCTCCAAGGGTCCACAAGTCACAAGTATCATGCCAATTAAACCATATCTAATCAAATAAACACCCAAACATGTGCATCAAATCCCCCCTTTTAAAAATAAACAAATGCTCAAAGACCTTATAAAACTTCCCAAACTTAGATATGGGAGGGGTGTCACAATTCCCTATTGGGTGAATCAATTCCTCAAGTAGGGGATGTTCCCAATGAGATTTCTTTCTAGGTTATATAGTGGATGTGAGGTGTATGGAATTAGACTTTAGGTATGGGGTTTCATGACATACAAGGGCTCTTATTGTCTAATTTATGGGTGCCTTTGTTGAGGGTTGACCACATCCTTTTCCTCTCTTTTTTTTAAATAATATTCTTTCCAAGCCCTTTATTATCCATATTTTACCAAGTTGAGGACAATAAGAGGCACTAAAAAGGAAATGCATATCCCACATATGCTCTACCTTGTTTTTCATGTTTTTCCAAGTTTAAGACAATAAGGGGCACTAAAAGGGAATGTAAATCCCACAAATGATCTAACTTGGAAAGAAGCATTAATCAATTAGTTATTTATTTTATGGGTCCCTCACTTTTTGTAGAGAGGCATTTCATTTCTCTTGGGATCCCAAGGCGAGATTTTATTGCATGATGTTTTTTTCCAAGGCACCTCTGAGCCTAGTGGCCCCTTCTTCCCATGAAATGAGTTACATGCCCTTATTGGGTCAATAAGCCTAAAAACCTAAAATATGGGGAAATGGAGGGGAAGAAGTGATAGAAGGTGGCAAGTATGAGAAAGAATGGTATGATGACCCTTAGTAGCAAACCTTTCCCTAAGGCTTGCCACTTTCTAGGAAACCATGACACTCACCAAGGTGAAATAGGGAAAAAATCATAATTTCCAAGCAAATGTTTTCAAAATCAAGAAGGGATGGTTTGCAACATATTTCAATGCTTCAAATATTAAAATGAAACTTACCACAATACTGGAATTGTTACTTCACGAAGAAAGAATTGATTTCATTTGTGGGTTAAGCTGGGTGTGGTGGATGTTGTAGCCATCGATCAGATGGTAACGTTTGGTATGATAGGGTCCCCTTCCTACTCATCTACCTCTCGGTACTCCATGTATGCAACCTGAGGGACTCAAGACATCATCCCCTTAGTTATCCTTAGAAATGGGGGATAACATTTCCAAAATTGCATAATTTCCAAATTTTCACATAGGACACCATGGAAGCTCTAAAATTAAGCTTCATATGGACAAATTTGATCCTGTGCATATAAATTCAATTGTCGCACCCAAAATTCAACACTTTTGTATCAATCCCTCAACAAATTCCACTTTAGAAATTGGGGCATTTACCCATTTTCGCCCCAATTTCTCCATGGGTATCCTAAAATCCCAAATTTGACCAATTACAAGCCAAAAAATGCCCATTCAGAGGTTAAAATTGGGGATTTTGACCCCCTGAGCTCTATTTCCTCAAACTCCGCCTAAATTATCCCCAATTTCACTAGAGTAATATACCAAATAAATTTGCAGACATCCCATGAGCTTTAACTCTGTAAATTCAACTTCTACATGTTGAGTTTAGCCCATGCAGGCTCAATGCTTGAACCTAAATCTCTGATACCATTCTGTAACTTCCCCTAGCTTAATTGAGGAACATTACTATGTGAAATACATAACAACAAAAAAAATCTTACTAATTCATTTCTTGTAGCTTACCAACTACAAATTATGCACAGATTTAACTAGATTTGGATGCCCATAATTACATGCATCTACAACATTCCAAAAGAACATGTATGCAGTAAATAAATAGTCTATAAAATCACAAAACAAATTCTCATTCACAGAGTAAAATTCATAGCCATAAAACTCATAAGAAAACTCAGATAATAGATAAACATTTATCTTTAAATGAAATTTTGTGCAACCAACTACTTGGGATGGGAAGGACATTCCACCCAACCATATATTTGTTGTTCCATATCTCAACAACAAATCACCCTGTTAGGAACCAAATATCAAGATAACATAGAAAAACCTCAGAATAAGTATGCAATGCCTTGAAAAAGAGAGAATTTCATATAATAAGCCTCTTCGAGAGGGGAAACTTCTTATACGCCACATAAATTTCCAAATACAAGATGATTCCAAATGAAACGTTCTCCTTAGTATATATAAGAGACTAAGAGGTACAATTACAACTAATGGACCCAAGCCGACATAAATAAAATACCATTACTAATGTAATATTCCCTAAATAAGGGGTAATGTGCCACTATTTAGGGATTAACATTCCCCTCCCCTTCGAACAAGTGTTATCTACAATGCTTGAGTAATTCTGGATGCTTTTGTATAAAAGACTCATCTTCCCAAGTGGAATCTTCAGCATGTAGTTTCCTCCACTTAATGAGATACTCTGAAATGGATCTATTCCTCAGGTGGAGAATTCTTGTGTCAATGATAGCTTTAGGCTCCAATATGATTTTTCCTTTCTCATCAAATTTTGGCAATATAGTTTGAACTAATATATTGTCACCTATAACCTTCTTTAAGAATGAAACATGGAAAACTAGGTGTACTCATGAATATGCAAGCAACTCTAATTTGTATGCCATAGTACCAATATTTTACAACACCTTATAAGGGCCATAATAATTTGGTGATAATTTATTATCCTTCTTGGATTGCTTGAGGGACATATGTTTGTATGGTTGTAGTCTTAAAAACACCCAATCCTCTACTTCAAAAAGTTCTTTCACTTCGATTGATCTGCTTGTTGTTTCATGTGATTTGTGCCATGGTTAGGTTATCCTTTAAGATTTGGAGAACTTGTTGTTGATGCTCGATGTGATATTCCACTACTTGAACCTTACATTTTTATTTTAGAGAAGAGGTGATGGAATGAGGGTGGTATCCATAGAGTACCATAAATGGTTTCATTTTTGTTGCAGTATGTGTTGGAAGATTGGTTGTTGTCATTGATGTCAACCCTAGCCATTGGCTTTTAGACCCCACAGTTGATCGAAGTAGACAGACATGAAGGAAATTACACATGCAGATACAACATCCATGGATGGATAGTATAAGTCATGCCACTTCCAGTGGTATGTGGCACGTCATGTGTATCATCATGATTGAGGAGAAATGAATTTTTGAAGATGACAATGTGAATTGAAACAGAAACTACATGTCATCCCTAATGTTAAAAGGAAGTGACATAAAGGGTATAAATACATCTCATTATAGATTCATTTTCAACACACACAGGTTTATTAATGAACAAGGAGATATAAGTCTAATTTCTGAGGAAATTTGAAGTAAAGAAGGTTGAATTTCAAGGGAGGATGAAGTATTTTGGTGATGTGTTCTAAGGTATGTTATTTATAGGTCATCTTACCATTTTTTCTATAAATTTGTTTATAAAAATATTAATATGGTGAAATTTGGAGTCTATTGAGAATACATATCTAGGTACCTATGGTAAAAATTTCAGTTCTTTATTCACTATGATTTTGGAGATACACTCTGTGGAATATAGGGCTTTTGACTAGTCCTGAAGCTAGTCATAAACATGTGTTCCAGGTAAAACAATCATAATGTCTTCATATAGAATCCAAATGAAGTGAGACAAATTTCTTTGGAAAGAGTATGGGCTATAGTTTCCTTTGTACAAATTTCAAAATTGGATGTTAAATATTCAGCGTGTTTCATTATGTACAAGTTCGTTCTCTTGAATAAACCAGAATTGAATAAGGTCTACCATTTTCTCTATAACTCCTTTTCTGGGAGGATTCAAGGAAAGAAACTTGGAGGATTTTCTGAGAATAAATTGAGTAATATTATCTACAGGATCAGAGTATTCCAAGAAGTGAATAATTTCATAAGTTGAAAAAGTTTCAGAAATCATTATCAGGTTCTATGTGATGGTTGGTTGATGGTGATAATTTAATGTAAATTTTTGTTATCTCATATATTCTTGGGTGGAAGGAAGGGGAAAGGATGGAGAGGTCAACCCTCTCTTGATATTGAGGGATTGTATATTCCTTTTGGAGGTTTATCCCTCCCTTTATATTTGGAAGTTGTAGCTACCTTTGAAAGTCATTACTTCCTTTGAACAATAATACATGGTTACTTCTTATATATTTTGCATGGTGTATTGGTGTATCTCTTATACTATTATTCTTTTTTCATTAGATAGTCTTCATTTCTGATTGAATATAAATTGAATACATGATCTGATTTAAGTTAAATTTCAAAAATACTAATTTCTCTAAATATTGATTCACCCCCCTCTCAGTATTTCCAACAATTGGTTTCAGAGCAGGTTTCCTTCAGAACAATTTAATCGTTGGAAGGAAAATTCTGAGAAGAGATGGATGACCATGAGCACATTCCAAATGGGATTCAACAACTTGATGGAATAAATTATGCATACTGGAGTGATAGAGTGAAAAATTACCTAACATCTTTGGGAGTATACATTTGGTACTCAGTTGTAAATGGCTATGTAATCCCAAAGAATGCTCCAACCGATCCAAATGAGAAGAAGGTTATGAGTTGTAATTCAAAAGAAAAACATGTTATTCTAGGAGAATTGGCACCAACCATTTCTAGCAAAGTTATTGGCTTAAGCACTGCTAAATAGGTATGGGACAAAATCAAGAGTATCTATGAAGGTGATCCAAAAGTTAAGTAGGTCAAGCTTCAATGACATAGAGCAGAATTTGAAAATTTCAAGATGGATGAAAAGGAAGATATTACAACCTATTTTCTTAGAGTTGATGAAGTTGTTAATGCTATCAGAGGATTAGGTGAAGATCTCAATGAATCCTTGGTTGTACAATAATTGTTGAGATCACTTCTCTTGAAGTATGATGTTAAGGTCTCCGCCATTGAAGAAACTAGGGACTTGACCAAAATGACAATGAATGAATTATATGGGTCTATTATAGCATATGAAATGAGAACATGTACAGAAAGTGACCAGCAAAACAATGAAGCGGCCTTTAGAGCCATAAATAAGACAAAATACAAGTATAATGACCTTGATGAAGAAATATAAAATTTTGTAAGAAGGCTCCAAAATGGA
This sequence comes from Picea engelmannii, assembly GCA_009831015.1. Lineage (NCBI taxonomy): Eukaryota > Viridiplantae > Streptophyta > Pinopsida > Pinales > Pinaceae > Picea > Picea engelmannii. Next base: position 1,210,612 of record ML780499.1, on the reverse strand, counting down.
ACTGACAGGTACAAAGGTAAGTCTTTTAAAAAATGCTTTGACTGTGGTAGAATAGGACATATTTCTAAAAAATTCTACTATAAAAAGAGAAGTTTGAACAATAAAAAGAGTTTCTACTCCAAGGATGATGACATCTCCTTGGATGAGAGTGATGAAGAAGATAATGATGGAGGATAAGTCCTCTTAATAACCCAAGAAACCCAGGATGATGATCATAAGAGTTCTAATGAAGAAGAGATAATTTTTGAAGAATATCCAGATGAAGAAACCAACCTTGATTCTTTTTGGGGATATAAAAACAATGTAGAGAGTGAACAAGAAGATGAGAATCTTGAAAAGTTGAAGCATGTTGAAACTGAAAATAGTAAGCTTAGAAACACAAGCATAATACTAAAAGGTGAATTGAGTAGTTGTGAAGAAGATAATTATAAGCTTGAAAAGACCATTGATAGCTTGAAGGAACAATTAGAATATTATGATAAATTGAAAGAAGAATTGGATCACACAAAAGGGGAGATACTATCGACAATAGAAAAGTTGAAGAAGTTCGAAAAAAGCATTAAAAAATTATATGATATCCTTAGCAGTCAAAGATCTCCAAATGACAAGATAGGACTAGGATACAATGACAGTTTGAAGACAAAAAAACAAGACAAAGAAGATGAAAATGATGAAACCAACACTCCAGAGCAAGTTGAACAGCAAGATAGAAGACTAGAATTCAGAAGGAATGAGACATCAAGAAGTTCCTCTCCCATCAGGTATGAAAGAAATCATTATGAAGGAAACTACAGAAGAATAGATCATAAACCCAGATGGACCACACCACAAAGAAGATCACTTACTCCTAGGTATCAAAATTTCTTTCGTGGACATTGTTATACTTGTGGAAATTTTGGACACAAGGAAATCAATTATAGAATCAATGAAAGGGATAACTACACAAGCTACATGAATGGTGCAAATAGTAGATATGGAAATGTTTGTATACCTGTCAACAGAAATTATAATCCATTTGACCCATTAATGGATCAAAATATCGTATGCTACAAATGAAATAATCTTGGTCACAAAGCACGAGATTGCAAAGATATGAAGGAAGATAATCCTATGCTAAATGTCCCTATACCAACTACAACATGGAAAAGGAAATAAATTCCACACAATGAAAACTGTCAAATAACATTGGTCGCTAAAGAATGCAAAGAAGAAGATGAATGCTTCATAGACAGTAGGTGCTCATCTCATATGACCGTAGATCAAAGAAAATTTATCAGCTTTGAAGAAATAGGGTGGAAATGTTTCATTTGGAGATGAATCATCTACCAAAATACTTGGAAAATGAATTGTAAAGCTTGGAAGTGAAAATGTAAAAGCAAGAAAAGTCCAATTGGTTGAAGATATGAAGCATAATATCCTCACTGTCAGCAAAATATGTGATCAAGGATACACTCTTATGTTTGACTCCGAAAAATGTAAAATCATAGAAAAGAACTCAGGAATATTGGTTGCAACTACAAAAAGAATACTGAACAACATATACATCCTAGACATGAAGAAGAGAGAGAAGACAGAAGCCACACAAAATTATTCCAAGGAAGAAAAAGTCCCAAAGACCAAAAATGAGGATGAAGTATTATTGAGTGCCACATGTTCAGGGGGAGCATCCCCACCCTTTTCCATTGATGTCAAAAGGGGAGAAAAATTGGGATCATGGTGATAGGGGGAGCATGAGTGTTGCCATCAATGACAAAGGGGGAGATTGTTGGAAGATTGGTTGTTGTCATTGATTTCAAACCTAGCCATTATCTTTTGGAACCCATAGTCGATCAAAGTAGATAAACATGAAGGAAATTACACATGAAGATACAACACCCATGGATGGATAGTATACGTCATGCATATTCTGGTGGTATGTGGCAGTTCATGTGTATCCTCACGATTGAGGATAAATGAATTTTTTAATATGACAATGTGAATTGAAGCAGAAACTACATGTCAGCCCTAATGTTAAAAGGAAGTGACATAAAGGGTATAAATACATCTCATTATACATTCATTTTTCAACACACACAAGTTTATTAATGAACAAGGAGATATAAGTCGAATTTATGAGGAAATATGAAGTGAAGAAGGCTGAATTTCAAGGGAGCATGAAGTTTTTTGGTGATGTGTTCTAAGGTATGTTATTTACAGGTCATCTTACCATTTTTGCTATAACTTTGTTTCTAGAATTATTGATATGGTGAAATTCGGAGGCTATTGAGAAGACATATCTAGGTACTTGTGGTAAAAACGTCATCTTTTTATTCACTATAATTTTGGAGATACACTCTGTGGAAGATAGGTTTTTAACTAGTCCTGAAGCTAGTCATAGACAGGTGTTCCGGGTAAAATAGTCATAACGTCTTCATATAGAATCCAAATGAAGTGAGACCAATTGCATTTTGAGTATGGGATTTATTTTCCTTTGTATGAATTTTAGAATCTAATGTAAATATTGAGCGCGGGGAATTATGTACAAGTTCACTCTCCTAAATAAACCAGAATTGAATAAGGTCTACCATTTTCTCTATAACTCCTTTTTCTGGGAGGATTCAAGGAGTGAAACTTAGAGGAGTTCTAGAGAATCAATTGAGTAATATTATCTATAGGATCAGAGTATTCCAAGAAGTGAATAATTGCATAAGTTGAAGATGTCTCGGGAAGCATATCAGGTTCTATGTGATGGTTGGTTGATGGTGATAATTTAATGTAAATTATTATTATCTCTCATATATTCTTGGTTGGAAGGAAGGGGAAAGGATGGAGAGGTCAACCCTCTCTTGATATTGGAGGATTGCATCTTCATTTTGGAGGTTTATCCCTCTCTTTATATTTGGAATCTGTAGCTACCTTTGGAAGTCATTACTTCCTTTGAACAATAATACATGATTGTTTCTTATATATTGTGCATGGTGTATTGGTGTATCTCTTATACTAGTATTCATTGTTCATTGGATAGTCTTCATTGTTGATTGGATATAAATTGAATACATGATCTGATTGAATTACAATTTCAAAAACACTAATTTCTCCAAATATTGATTCACCACCCTCTCAGTATTTCCAACAGTATGAAAGGAAGTGTTATACCACCATTCTTCCAAGGGTAACCATTTGAACCATTGTGTTTGTTTATCAGAGACAAAGCAACGAAGGTATCCTTCTAGACATTTGTTCACTATCTCGGTTTGTCCATTAGATTGAGGATGATAGGATGAGCTATGAGTCAATTGAGTACCAAAACAAGAAAATAATTATGTCCAAAAATGTCCAGTGAATATGGGATTTTTGTCACTTACAATAATGTTTGGGCTTCCATGTATCCTTTGAAATGTATCCACAAATGCGGTGGCAACTATACTGGATTTGAAGGGATGAGAGAGTGCACAAAAGTGTGCATACTTAGTTAGTCTATCAACAATCACCATGATGACACTCTTTCCTTCAAACTTCGGTAACCCTGTGATGAAATCCATGGAAACCTCCTCCCAAAGTTGAATTAGGATGAATAATGGTTGTAAAAGACCTACGGTCTTAATTGTTTCCACCTTATTTTGTTGGCAGACCAAACATTCTACCACAAACCTTTGAAAATATGCTTTAAGGTCATCCCAAAAAAAATCATTCTTGACCCTATGGTAGGTTTTCAAAAATCTCAAGTGCCCTCCTACCAAAGAGGTGTGCAATTCTAATAGTACCTTTTGTTTGATTTGGGAGTTCTTACATAAATATAAGCAATCTTTGTACCATAGTGAATCATTTTTCCATGTAAATATATCTAATGCACTCGAATCCTGTTGCAACCTTTGAATTAGAGTCCACACATTTTCTTCATTCTTCCATTCATCCCTTGCTTCTATTATCCAATCGGGTTGGATGATTGAGATAGCACAGAGAATGGCCTCAACATTCTTGAAAGTGCATCTGCCACAACATTTTTCTTCCCTTTTTTATAGATTATTTCAAAATCATAACCCAATATCTTGGTCACCCATTTTTGTTGTTCTTTTGAAGATATTCATTGTTCCAAGAAGTATTTAAGACTATCGTGATCTATTTTGACCTTGAAGTGCCTATCTATTAGGTAAGGGCGCCATTTCTTCAATGCATGTAGTATTTCCATCATTTCCTTCTCATAAATGGGTTTGTGTAAGTCCTTTCCCTTGACTGGACAAATTTCAAAAGAAATGGGCCTTCCCTCTTGCATTAGAACAACACCAATGTCATTTCCAAAGGCATCACATTCCACAATAAAGGTTTTTGTGAAGTCTGGTGTGGTCAAGACAAGATCTTTGCTCATCGACTATTTAAGTTGTTTGAAAGCTTGAGTTGCCTCTGTAGTCCATGTAAATGCATCTTTCTTAGTTAATGTCATTAAAGGTGCTGCTATTCTTCCATAGTTCTAAACAAACTTGTAGTAGTAACCTGTCAAACCCAAAAATCCTCTAAGATTCTTCAATGTTTTGGGAATCAGACAGTCCATAATGGCCTTAATATTGTTAGGGTGTAATGTACCCCACCTCTTAGAAAGGTGATGAGGAGACTCAGTGGCCTGGGCACCCCCACTAGGTCATAGTCTCACACTGAGGGGGGGAAAAGTCAAGAAGTTAAAAGTTATATTTTTAAGTTGACTTAAGAAAGGAAAAGGATAAAGGAGTAAAAAATAACTCAACAGAAAAATAGAAGATTAACCCTGGGAGTTAACCTAACTCAACAGAGAATTAGAAGGAAAAGTATAAGTAAGAGGCTGGGGTGCACCTATTACTCATTCTGGTTTTGGATTAGCATTTTCTATTACTCTTGAGCATTCATTTTGGGGTTTTGTTGTACAAACCCTTGTGAGCAACTCAATGGTGAAATATACACTCACCTTGTTCCACAGCTTGGTATCGGGGATGAAAGACTCCTCCACACCATTCTAGTCTCACCCCATCTCCATCTAGCGCTTCAGAAGGTAGCAGGTCATATTGTTCTTGTGTTTCCAGCAAGGGCACACCATCATCTAGAGGGAGGTTCGATCCAGCTTATCCTGAGGGCCTGGGGCCATTCCGACAGTTAGGTTTTGTTTGCAGGTGCAGGACCATCAGTTTGAGGGCTTTTCTGGAGGGTTATCATCATTCTACATTTGTCTGCAGATTGGGACTTCTTGGATCCATAAGGGACGTCATGTGATTTAGTAAAACTCAGATCTAGGGAGATCTGCTTGAGATCTGAGCCCAAAACTTATCCCACGGGTTTCTCATAGCTTGATCTATATTCTTGGAGAGTTTCAGAGCATTTGGAGGCATACTTCATCAGGGCCAAACCAACTAGGGTTTCAGTCATCTAGTGGGGTGCACCATTCAGTGGAGAATTTAGATCTACGGGGTTTGAGAGTGGATTTGGGAATTTGGACATTTGGGTTTTCCTTACAGTTTCCTAATCTATCATTTGGAATATTTCTCGGGATGATTGGACACTTTTGGTAGTAGGGAAGAATTATTGAGGGCTTCAGCATTCTAGCAGGGCGTGGCACTTTCCAGCTTGGAGGTTGAGCATTAGTATGGCTCAGATCTGCTTGATTCAGTCTTCATTGTATATCCAGCCTTTGGAGGCTTATTTTGTATTGTCGAGAGCATTTTGTAGCAGCTCATATCTATTGCTTGTACGACCATCTGAGGTTTATGCCAGATCAACCATCTATTGTATTGATCTTACATTGCTCATAATAAAAAGGTCAGATCTTTTCTTGTGCTTCTACATCTTGAATATATTATGATCTCCATGTGTTGATGAAACTTGTATGCACTTAATAACTCAATAAATTAGTAGTAGTTAGTGATTCCAAGAAAGAATTTGGCTTGGGATCATTACATAGGGTATACCTTGACACCTTCATGAGATACAATATGATCCAAATACTCTACCTCCTTCACCCCAAAGAAAAATTTGGATGGTTTGGCATATAGTTGTTTCTCCTTTAGTAGGTTTAGCACCTTGTCAACATGTCACACATGATCCTCCCAAGACTTGTTATAGATTAGTATATCATCAAAAAATACTAACACAAATTTTCGAAGGAAGGGCTTGAAAATGGAATTGATCAACCCTTGGAATGTGGAAGGTGCATTTG
>ML780499.1:1194266-1204405 GCA_009831015.1 Picea engelmannii | reverse complement strand
GTCAACATGTCACACATGATCCTCCCAAGACTTGTTATAGATTAGTATATCATCAAAAAATACTAACACAAATTTTCGAAGGAAGGGCTTGAAAATGGAATTGATCAACCCTTGGAATGTGGAAGGTGCATTTGTAAGGCCAATAGGCATGACCAAAAATTCATAATGGCCTTCATGAGTTTGGAATGAGGTTTTTGGGATATCTTCTTCCTTCATTCTAATCTGATGATACCCTGAACGGAGATCCAACTTTGTGAAATAGATTGCTCCATGTAGTTCATCTAACAATTCATCAATGATGGGAATGGGAAACTTATATTTAATAGTGATCTTGTTGAGTTCTCTATAATTTGGACACATTCGCCATGAGCCATATTTCTTGAGTACCATTACCATCAATGCAGAGTAAGAACTTTGGCTAGGTCTAATAATGCCAGCCTCTAACATTTCTTCAACCATACACTCAATTTCACTCTTCTGGGCATAAGGGTATCTGTAAGGCCTTATGTTAGGAGGAAAAATCCCAGGAATTAGGTGAATAGCATGATCATGATTCTGAGTGGGTGGAATACCTTTGGGAATATAGTCAAATACTTTGGAATGCTTATCAATGATCCCTTGGAGATCTAGGGGAATAGATGGATTAGATGTGTGAACATCTAGTGAGCATAGTTGTGCAATTACACCCTAATGCCCTTTTTTCAATATTTTGTTCATGCCATTAGAGATTATCACCTTACTGGGTTTCCCTGTGATACCCCTTAACTCAATTTATTTTCCTTCCAATGAAAATTTCACGAAAATTTCTTGAAAATTAAAATCCATTGTTCCTAATGATTGTAACCATTAGATTCCTAGTACGACATCAGCACCACCCATGGGTATATCAATCATTGTACTATTCATTACACATTCCCCCATAGTAATATTGATCTTATTGCATTTTCCTAAGCAATTGATAGTTCCTCCATTTTCAATCATTACTTGAAACTCTGGCACTCGATAGACAAAGAAATTGAGAGATTTGGCTAATTTATAGTGAATGAAATTATGAGTACTGCCAGAATCAATTAGGACTATTAACTTTTTATTTTCAATATATCCTCCAATCTTGAGGGTTTGAGGAGTGTTAATTCTAGTCAATGCATTACATGATATCGTGGGAGTCAGCTCTTCAGAAGAAATTGCTTGTACTTTTTCATCTTGATATGGTTCTTGTTCTTGTTCTTCTTCCTCTTCACAATCTATGCAGAATAATTTATTCTCACCACACTTATGTCCCTTATTATACTTTTTGTTGCAATTAAATCATAAACCTTTTTCTTTTCTTTCCTCCAATTGTTGAGGTGTCAACCTTCTAGGTTGAGGTGTTTTAGAAGAAGAAACATTATTCTCTCGATAGATGTTAGGAGTGGTCCTTCTAGTAGCCATAGCCATATTTTTACTTTCAACATTTCTTTCCACCCTGAATGCATTCTCCAATGATTTGGGTTCCCAAAGGTGAACCGCATGTTGAATGTTATCCTTTAAAGTTATTATGGATACATTAATCAGGTGCTCATCTGGAATATATGTTACCTTTATATTCAATATTTGGAAGTTCTCAATGTGTTGTGCAAATGAACCCTTTTGCTTGAGATTTTTCAATTGGCTAAAGAAGGTATTGCTCCTTGTATCCTCATAGTGTGCTATCATTTCTTCTGTGAAAATTATCCAAGTGACAAGTGATTTGCGAGAACAAAGCCATTGATACCACACAAATTTATTGGGTTCTAAATATAAAGAAGAAATTCGTACCTTTTGTGTATGTGGCACATCATGTATTACAAAGAATTGCTCCATATGAAGTATCCATGTGATTGGATCCTTGCCATCAAACTTCCTCATATTGATCTTAGGAAAGTGGTTGGTATTCAACCCAAAGTTGGAATTTCTCTATTCTTGATTCATCTTCCTTGTGTCATCATCATGAATTTCATGGGATACACTTTCACTTTCAGGTGTCCTCTCTATTAGAAATGTTTTCAATTCTTCCATGATCTCCCTTTTTAAACCCTCCATATTAGTATCCATTATTTCCCCCAACTTAGCTTCAGTTAAATCCATCATCCATTGTAGTTCATCTTTGTTACTGTCTTCTTTTGTAAATCATTTATGTCTCTGCGCATTTCTTCACCTTCATCAAGAGTCCAAGTAGGACTATATTGAGGCTTAATTGGTGTAGAAGTTCCCTTTTTTGGTGGCATGTTGACCAAGTATCACTTTTAAACCTTGATTTCGAGGTGGTTCTGCTAGATGGTATTTCTTCTATTGTATCTCCAAAATTTTGTCCCTTCTAGGTCTGAAAAATTGTTTTTGTAGTTCTATGATATTTCTTCATTGCAATTCCACAACTCTGATCAAAATTGGATGTGCCAAGTGGAATTTATGGTAAATTCCTCACATCTTGCTGATTTTTTTCCCTTCTAGGAGATCGTACTTGTAAAGTGTGCCAAGATCACAATATATGATATTTGATTCTGAAAATTGTACCAAAAATACTACAGATTGTCCAATATCCAATGCAACTAGTCTCACTTAATTTGGATACTCACTGAAGAATATATCATTGTTTTACCTGGAAGACCTGTTTGAGACTAGTTAATATGACTAGTCATATACCCTATCTTGCACAGGGCGTATCTAAAAAATTAGGATGACCCAAATGCTGAAATTTTTATCACAGATACCTTAATAATTTCTATGAATATCCTCTATATTTCAGGGTTAGAAATGTTACAGAAACAGTTTTATACCAAAAATTCCGAGATGAATAAATTCAGGATGATTTCAAAACCCTATCTTACATAGGCTATATATCTAAAAGTATAAGACCTTGGGAGATGAAATATTTACCCCACATACCTTGATCTATCTAATAATAATCCTCCAAGGGGTTCCTTATGAAACACCATAGAAAATTTTTTATAGTGAAAATTTTGAGGTGTCTTAGTTGTAGTAGCGAAAACCCAAGACTGTGAGCTGTAATACCAAATGTTAGGAACCAAATATTAAGATAGCATAGAAAAAAATTAGAGTAAGTATTCAATGCCTTGAAAAAGAGAGAATTTCAGATAATAAGCCTCTTCGAGGGGGAAACCTCCTTATACACCACATAAAATTCCAAATACAAGATGATTTCAAATGAAAAGTTCTCCTTGGTATATATAGGAGACTAGGAGGTACAATTACAACTAATGGACCCAAGCCGACATAAATAAATAAAATTACTAATGTAATATTCTCTAATTAAGGGGTAATGTGCCACTATTTAGGGCTTAACACACCCCTGATATGGGGATAGAAATCCAAAAAAGAAGGGTGCCTCTCACAATTCCCTCACAGCTAAATACCTCACAACCCACTGGTATTCTCCTACCATTATCCTGAATTTTCTCCATCTCTCTTCCTCTTGACCTGCCCAACCCAAGGAATGTGCCCCTTCACTACTCTCAATCCTTCAAACATCCCATTCATTTATCAGGGTATCTTTGGAAAAGGTGACCAAGAATATCTCTTTTAGGAACTTAAAGGAACTCACTACCAGGAAAACAATAGCAACACTTATCGTTACAGTGCAACTCACACAGGATCTCACTCTTTAGGCTTGACAACTTGGTTCTTCATTTTGTTGGTTGTGGAGCCTGATTATCTTCCTGATTCAGAGATCTTTTACTTTCAGCTATGTTTATACCCCATGAAGTATTTACACCCCAGAAGTATGTACACTCTTCTACGCGGGGGAGTGCAGAGTGGGGATACCCCCTCTACGGGGTCCAAGGGGGATATCCCGCCGGCTGGGGGGTCTGGGGGCAAAGCCCTCGAAGGAAAAAATGACTTGCAAATGTATATTGTAATTTCATTGTAAATCTGAACCGTTCATTATAAGGTTGCAGATCTAACGGTAGAGATTATGTTAAGGTTTTTTTCCCTAGAAGGCAACCCTCTTTTATGAGAGAAATGTATTGCGGTGATGGTTGATGGCGAATATTGTATTCTGAGAGAGGAAACTGTGAGAGAAAGAAGACGAAGTTATAGCATGTTTTGTTGTAGGTTGTATCCCTTCATTTGTTGGATAATAATAGAGGAAGGACCTGGCAATTTCTCTGGTGGACGTAGCCCACACTGGGTGAACCACGTAAATCTGTGTCTCTCTTGTATTGTGTATCTTTTGTGTTTTTTTTTCACATTTTTTTTATTTTATTGCTCCACGGTCCCGTTTTTATAACACATTTCCCAACTCCAAAACACTCCAAAATGTTCAAGAAACGTTCTAGCAACCTCCAAAATTTTCTCGGCCTTCTTGGTATAGCTCTAGTGCTCCTTTTCCATGCTTTGTTCTTGCTATTCATATCCAATTTAATGTGTAAAACTACATTTTATCCCCATACGAATTTCCTTTATTTTCCCAAGATAGTTGACCTCTCACTCTGCCCAATGTTGATTGTATTGCATCCCCATGCTTCCAATAACTATGGAAGTGACTTCTACACCCACCCCCTAAAATTTATTCAATGACTGGGTTCTCATACACTCAAACAAAAAATACAAGTTATCCCCAATTGATAATTAAATTCAGAAACATTGGTTTGGATTAATATCCATAAACAATTTCCCCCATAGGGCCCTCGATGTAGAAAATATGAGGTATCTCCTCTCTCTTGTGGATTAATCATCCCCCATATCTTTCCATATTCTCAGCAGCTGGCATCACATTATTTTTATGAAAATTAGAAAACACACTTTGCATATTATATCGCTTGGCCATAGCCACATTCATTTCTACATTATGCATTAATTAAACTGGGGATTATAGTGGGGATGTTACAAGACTCTAGGTATTCCACCAATGCGATGTCATTAAAGGTCATGAATGAATTATGGTTATAAATCACAAGTCCATACAGGAATATATGTGGGATTGATTCAAAATAAATCAAAGTCTGAGGCCTAATTAAGGATCTTAGGGTTTACTTAGCTGCTTATCATGATATTCCATCTTAATGGATGTTGTAGTAATTGATGTACCTGATGCCTAGGGAATTCTATTGTCTAGGAAGTGGTATGCAACATTGGGTGGTAGTTTCCAAATGGATTTATCCTATGCAACTATCCCAACTAGATATGGAAATTATGTCACACTATATAGACAACATGTGGTTGGAAACCAAGTAGAATATCCAAATCTTCCTTTGAATGAAGATCATTTGAGTGATGATGAATTTAAGTAACTAGAGATATGTGAAATAATTAATGGAGAATATCATTATGGGAGACCTATTAACTATGAAGAACTAATCATTCCTTCACCCAATATTAATTGTTCTCCAAACTTTGTTATGTTTCTTTTTGTTTCTAAAGAAAGCATTGATGTTGTTTTCTTGCCTAAGAATTCCCTGGAACAACCCAAGAACAAAGAACATTATACAAACCCAGAAGGGCAAACCTTGGCCACATTTTTCACAAAATAGATGGTGTTATGGAAGGATAACCAATACAACAATGGTAATTATTGTACTAATCATATGTATTTCTCAAAATATATTTCAGGTCTTGATCATCCAATTAATCATGGAAGGAATATTTTGAGGAAAATGATTGATCAATAGATGAAGAAGGATGATCCTAGAATGCATTCTTTTGATCAATCAGAAATAGATTAATATATAACCAAAGAGGAATTTGATCATGTAGCTAAACAACTTGAATAAGGAGATATCATACTCTTATGGGAAAAGGAAAAGGGAAATCCAACTATGTATTATAAGTTTGGTAGTTTGTGGCTTTCCCCTTATATAATTGAATACAAATATTGAGAAGAACTCATTTTACTTGATCATCCTTGATGGGGAGAGGTTATCTATATCGATTGATGGATGGCTCCTTACTCCTTACTCTCCAATAGACACTTGATTTGGTTCTACATATCTTATTTTAGTTTAGGGCATGTTGTGTGGTTTATTGCATTATTTACTTTCTTTCATTGATCATATGCACTTATAATTAGTTGAATTTTTTCTCTATAATTATTACTTCATGTTTATTTTAATGCATATTTATTTTACTTTCCATATACCATGGAGATCGTATCCCCTTGCTCGTCTTTACTAATGGTCTTATGTTAGAATGTAGCAGAATCTTTTAGGGTTTGATGCAGAGTGTTGGTCTCAGAGTACCATATATTGCTAAGATTCTAATGCACTCTACGATGAGCACATGTCCCCGTGTTGGAGACAAATGTTACCCCCATGCTTCTAGGGGTAACTAGAGGAGAAATATTTTCTCCATGATCCACATTTCAGACAACAGATATGATGATGATGTTCTAGACTCTCCACAGACAGTTTCCCGTGAATGCCTTAAATCCATGCTCATCTCATCTCACTCATATGATATGGTGCATTTACACACTCAACCACATTTCTCTAACACTTCATATTGAGTGATAATGTTAATGATTGAGGCATGAAAATGGTGATCATGGGTTGGTTTGGATAATGAATCATGATGATTTGGAGTTATGATTTTTTCCTTGTCTCACCTTGTTGACATTGTCATTTTCTAGTCAATTCCTGTCACACTTGGGAAAAGTTTTACTACTTGGGGGCCTTAATGGGGGTAACGTGTCCATATCCATTATCATAAATAAAAAAAATCCATCTATCAACTATCTATTTTCCTTTATTTTGGGTTGGGTGTTACATGTACCCAAAAAAGGTCTTTGCCTCATAATCCCATGAGAAGAAAGGGCTATAAATACCAAGGTTGATGAATCTTTATAAAAAAATGACATAGAAAGGGAAAAATGCCCAATTAAAAATGTAGAGGAAATAAACAAATAAGAAAAAAAAAAAAGTATAAAAAAATACATGTGCTCTACGCCCTCGCTAAGAGGTCATCACCCTAATTCTTATGCAATGAATACATATATTATAAAAGGACTTGCAAAATAAAATATCAAAATCAAAAAGAGGTTAAATCTATAAACGAAAAAGGCAAGAAGGGGTTTGGAAATATACGATGCCGAGGAAAGGGTATTTCATTGCCTAAGTGCTCCCTCTACAAAGGTACTCATGGGGATGAATATTATACATGGCCTTGCATGTCAATTACATCCACCCCATGAAATAAACCACAATCCATCAATTATCATTGCACATACCCTTGATGGGTTTCTCTGGTACATGCCTCTTGGTCTAGGGACTAGCACACATAATAGGGGGTAATAGTGACCCTTCCATACCTAAACGCAAAAAATTGCATAATTTTGTAAGCTAGTGTGAAGTTTGAAGAGGATATTATGTGAGATTTATGTAATGGTTTTTGTATTGACATAACTCACTTTATATGTTGTATTTGGGTCGTGTACTTTGCATCTAGTCTTTGTGATGTATCTTTGACCACATGAGCCCCCTCTTCGAATGATGATTGTACATGGTTGGATGACACTTGGATCCTTTGGAGGATGTTGAAGGGATATTACCCCACTTGTATGGAGGTTGTATCGATCATTTGAGGGAGGTCGTTTAGCATTCCTGGGAGAACCTTGGAGGTTTTGATCACGTGGCTCCATTCGCAGGACCCCCTAGAACACATGGACATGTCCTTGAGATCATTGATGATGAGACATTTACATGGATGATGATAATAGCATGATGGTATTTTTCACATTATTAGGAGGACATTGAGCCTTTTCTTGAGGATGTTTCACTTGGAGAGATGATGTGGCACCTTTCCATGCATGATGGCACCCTTTGATGATGAGACATCTCACTTGGATGATGGGACATTGCACCTTTATGATGATGGGACACTCGGATGAGACAATGGGGCTCGTTGATGATGACTTGGAACCTTTTGATGATGTCACACCATTTGGAGGGTTGAGGCACCCCTTGGAGATGAGATATTGCACCATTTCATGGAAATGTTTCACCTTTTGGAGCATCTTTTCACATTTTTAAAGTGAGTCATCACCTTTTGAGGCCACATGTGTCAGATCCATGGAACTTTTGAGTGGCACTATTTTACTTTTGAGCTATATTAATTTATCTTGGAATCATCATTGAGGGTATTAGAGACCTATCCACTAATGTATCATGGAGTTATTATGTATTGTTTCCTTATCTCCAAGGTTTATGTAATATAAAGGCATTTTTTTATGTTTTTAGGCCTTGTATTGTGTGAGAAGGGAGCTAGATCTCTCATATAAATAAGAGAAGCACTTCTCACTTTCAAATCATTTCTACTTGTGGAGATATATCACTCTTGTCTACTTCTAATTTTTCTGTTTCATGAAGAATTATATGGATGGTTAACTAGGGAGAATTTTGTGGGAGCTATGCTTGTGGATCTTTTACTACTTGGATGACATGGAAAGTAGGGTTTTGATGGATGGAATATGTTTTGAGTAAGTGTTCTCTTTTTGAGCTTGTTGTTTTGTTTAATCATGCATTTTTAGATTAATCCATTTCAGACCCTAAAATATAGAGGATATTCATAGAAATTATCAAGGTATTTGTGATAACAATTTCAGATTTTGGGTCATCCTAATTTTTTAGATACACCATGTGGAAGATAGGGTAGTCGACTAGTCATATTGACTAGTCTCAAATAGGTGTTTCAGATAAAACATCCATAAATTTTTAATAGAGAATCCAAATTGAGTGAGACCAGTTGCATTGAACAATTGATAGGCCATAGTATTTATGGTACGAATTTCAAAATTCCACATCAATTATTGTGCACGGGGCACATTGTACAAGTGCTCTCTACCAAAAAGGCCAAAAATCAGCAAGGTGTGGGGAAGTTATCATAAATTCCACTTGGCACATCCAATTTTGGTCAGACCTGTGGAATTGCAGAGAAGAAATTTCATAGTAATATAGGTCCCAATTTTAGATCAAGAAGGGCCGAAATTTTAGAGATACATCATAAGTAAGGTCGGCTAAGAGGACAGACTCCAAATCAGGGTTTCAAAGGTATGTTCACTTAAAACTATCATAACTTTTGATTGGAATGTCCGATTGAGCTGATTCAAAATCCATTCGAAAGATAAGACATAGAAGAGAATATTGAAACAAGGATTATAACTATTTGAGACATTTATACTTAATATATGGAGGTTGGAAGTCAAGGATTGGGGTTAGACCTCAATTAAGAAACAATGGAAACACCTAAATTTACAGGAGATGGAGATAAATATGAAATCAATCCTATGGAATGGTTGAGGTTGGTAAAATAATATAAAATGACTCCTAGGAAAGAAAGAGATTATTTTTTTGATGAAGATTGGAAGTGGTGGATGAGTGTTGATCAAAATACTAGATGGCACTGCACATGGGAAGAATTTGAAAAACTCTTCTCAAATAAATGGATTAGGGATACAAAAGTGGAGGAAATATATAAAATTAAAGATAAATTAAAAGAATAAAAGGAAGAGATTAAGAAGAAGGGTGAGGAGATATCTAGGATACAATCCCTTAATGAATCACTCATTAAGGAGGTTAATAACTTAAAGCAAGAAAATAATAACAAAGGAAAGTGGGAAAACGATGAATCAAGAGAAGATTTGAAAAAGAAAGATGAAGAGATATGTATATTATGAATCCATAAAAAAAAACTATTGGATGAGATTAAGAGATTGAAAGAAGAAAAGAAGAATTGTCAAAATAAGGAAGAAAGAAGAATCTTGGATGAAGAATCTACCAAAATACTGCAAAAGGAAATTTGCAAGAAGTTTGAGGAATCCTTAAATATGAATGAGGTAAAGTCAGAAATGCAAGCCAAAATTGAAGAAGGACGTCGGAATTTGTTAGATGGGATCACATTTCGAAAGGAGAAAGAAGACAAGGTGAAAATAAGGTGAAAAGAATATACTTGAAGAAGTTGAACTCCATCTAGAGGATGTACATTCCAAGTATGATGGTATTATCTCGAAGGCTAGAGTAATCAAATACCAAGAAAAGATGATCGAGGATTCCATTATCGTTGAAAAGAAGATAGATGAAATGCATGTGCAAAGTGAAGGAAGACCATCAAATGTGAAATTGTATCGATACCCTCATTACCAAGAAACATTTCAAGGAAGACAAGAAGGA
>ML780499.1:1150386-1164058 GCA_009831015.1 Picea engelmannii | reverse complement strand
TCCCTAAAAGAGGGAAGTTGGGTAAAACAGTTAGAAGATAACCCCTGAAGGAAGCTACTTGGAGAATATAAATAAGAGAGAAAGGGTCTCCCATTAACACCTAATTGAACATATTTAATATCTCTTTTGTGAAATGTTATGAGAAAGTATTATTGATAAATATAAAGTAATGAGTCTGAAGCAGTGACGAGAGAAATTATAGGAGTTGAAGGGTCGAGACTATGGGTATTAAACGTGGGTTTTACTGAAGACATCCACAGGTTGCAGTACTAGAAGGGAGTGGACATCTACGGGCCACAATGGGAAAAAGCAAGGATATCCACAAGTTTACTGAAGAAAAAGTGTGGATCTGTTGCCAAAGCTGAAAAGGAAGTTCATATCTATCATCAGTGACAAGTTGCAGAAATGAGAAGAGGCTATAGGAGGGACTAACAATGAGACGGTACAACAAAGCTATCTATAGTAACAAAAGGTATGTTATTTGATTATCTTAAGTATATTTTTGGTGAATGCTTAGGTTTATCCATGGGAGATTGAGATTTTCCCCTTGAGGGACTATTGGTTGTATGGCATATTTTGTATAAGACATATCTAGAGGGATACATTGCTACTGTATTGGTTGTTTGTTGTTGGTACACTTTATTGAGCATCTTGTTAAGATATATCTTGTGTTATTTAGAGTATGGTTGATGGTTTATGTTTGAGACATATTGTTATGAGTACTAATTGTGATTGCATAATAGTGAGGGTTTGATGCATGGTTAATGTAAGGGTTTCCTATATGTCACTAGATCAATGAGACTTATGTATGAATATAGTACATGGTTGTGTTAGATCTACTTGGATATTGGATGATTATTTTCTATTAGATCATCCTGAGATAGTGACACAGAAAAAGTGACATAGATAACATTTGTGATACTAGTAGAGATTCTTGATAGTTTGTGAGTTGCAGTAAACAAAGGTGTGGACATCTGTGAGTTGCAGTAGGGAAATTCATGGACATCTGTGAGTTGCAGTAGGGAAATTCATGGACATATACATGTCTTAGAATAGACATGTCATGGATCTGCAGGAAATTTTTGAAGAAGATTGGTATAGTTTGTGACTAGATTTCAATGGTAGTTATTACAATTACAGGGTTGATTCAATGGCAATGAAATTTTGTCTACATTTGGCATTTATATTACAAGGTGGTTGGACAAAGCAAGGATAGGTGGTTATATCCACCTTCCAATTGTAGCCAAAGAACATAGGGGGTTGTAGCCTCCTTCTGGATGGATCTAGAGAATTGGGGAGTTGGAGATTCCCCCAGGTTGTAGCCTGAGAATCTAGGGGGTTGGAGCCTCCTTCAAGTTGGAGCTAGAAAACAATGGAAGTTGATGCTTCCAATGAATGTACTTATTAAATACATATAAGAAAAAGAATTACGTGGTTTTCTCCCACATTAGGTTTCCACATAAAAATAGTGGTGTACTTTGTATGCTTTTTATTGTTCATTGTTCATGGTTTATATATTATACACTCATTGAATTGTATTGGTAAACTAATCATAAATTTAACAACACTTATATTCATTGTGGTTAAAAGGGATTAAAAAGACCTATTATTTATTCACACCCCCCCATTAATCCAACAATTGGTATCAGAGCAGGTCCTTCAAGAAGAAGTCTAACCACTAGAAGGAGATCATGGATCATGCTAGGATTGGGGTACCATAGTTTATGGTAAGAACTATGCATTTTGGAGAAGAAGAATGAAAACTTATATTCAATCACAAGGATTCGATGTTTGGAGAACAGTAGTGTATGGATACAAAGCACCTACCACTCCCCCGATAGATAGACATGGAAAGAATCTCGAAGAAAATGATTCAAGGGATAGAAACACTATCGATAATGGTGTGACTCAAGCAATACATACAAATATTATGCACTGTGATTCCAAAAAATAAATGTGGGATAAATTGAAGACTATCTACGAAGGAGATACGAAAGTTAAGGAAGCCAAACTTCAAATTTTCAAAGCCATGTTTGAACAGTTGAAGATGAATGAAGATGAAAACATAGCATCCTACTTTCTACAAGTTGAAGAAATAGTTAAAAACATAAAAGTATTGGGAGACAAGATAAAGGAATAGGTCATTTTGAAAAAGTCATTAAGATCTCTACCAATAAGGTTTGATTCAAAAATTTCAGCTCTAGAAGAAAGAGTAGACCTAGATACAATAACCATGGATGAGTTGCATGGGATACTCAAAACTTATGAGATGAGGATATAGTAGGACAATCTAGTCACAAACGAAGAAGCATTCAAGGCATCCAATAAGACAAAGAAGAAAGATAAACATAAGGGAAAGTTAGATAGCGGCAGTAGTGATGTCTCAGAAGACGATGAAGAAGTAGCCAACTTCATCAAAGGGTTGAAAATGGGAACCGACAAATGTAAAGGTAAGCTCCCATTGATTTGTTTTAATTGTGATGGTATTGGTCATTTTTCTAATAAATGTCTCCATAAGAAAAAGAAAATAAATGAAGAAGATGACACTAAAAGGAAACAAATACAAAATGATAGAAGAAACAAAAAGAATTTTTTCAAGAAAAGCCTTTGCACCAAAAAAGATAGTTCCTCATCAGATGAAGATGAAGTCAGTGATAGTGATACAAAAATAGTATTATTCATGGTAGTAGAAGAATCTGATGAATAATACTCTGAAGAAGAATATGAAGAGGAAGAATTTGGCTACAAAGAATAATTGTTGAGTTCCATAGAATTCATAAAAAGGGAAAATAATAAAAACAAGTCACTTCAGGAAGAAATAAAAAGAAAAGAGGGAGTTTAGAAATCCAACTCTGAAGAACTAGAGCATATGATCACTAAATTAAAAATACAATTAGAAGAAGACAATATAATTGAAGAAGCACTCAGAGAACAGTTAGAATAAAGAGACAGTATCATTAGAAGTTTGGAAGCAGAGATTGTTACATTGAGAAAATACCTTCAGAAAAAAAACATGCAGAACGGCTCTAAATTTTTGGATGATATTATTAGCAGTCAAAGGCCACATCATGAAAAGTTTGGACTAGGATACAACCAGACAAAAAAAGGCTCAAGGTCCAAAACAACAGATCAAGAAACAAAAAAAAGAAGCTACGTGGAGATGGTTAGATGATCTCCTGAGAAGGAAGAAGACAAGAAGTTTCATAAGGAAGATCACATAGATACTCCACCACCCATAAGATTTATATTACATAATCAGTAACAGTGAGAAACAAAAAATTCTCAAGAAGAATAAGGATTCAGAAGAGTAACTCCTTTTAGAATATCTTCAACTCCCAAGTATCAAACTATTTTCCTTGGAATATGTTATTCATGTAACAATTTTGGACATAAGGTTGTAAATTGCAAAGAAAACAACAGGAACATAAAAAACTATGAAATTTATGCACGAAACTATTATTCAAAAATTCCTAGTGAAACTCAGAGCAGAAGCTACAACAGGTTTGAATCCTTGAGTACTGAACTAGAATGTTACAAGTGCAACAACTTTGGACATAAGGCCAAAGATTGTAGAATGAAAGTTCCTCCAAGAGAATCACAACAAAATAAAAATAATTACAAAAAGGAACCTCAAATAATATGGATAAGGAAGAAGAATCAGTACAACAAAGAAGAATGCACACTCGCTCTACAAGCTCAACACAAGAAACATGGTCAGTATGTTGACAGTGGTTGTTCAAAGCACATGATAGATGATAAGGACAGTTTCTGATTTTGAAAAAGGAAATAGATGGGTCAGTCTCTTTTGGAAATGAAAACTCAACTAGAATCATTGGAAGAGGCACAATCAATATTGGAATCAAGGATGCCAAGGAACAAAATGTTCTACTAGTGGAAGATATGAAAAACAATATTCTGAGCGTAATTCAAATGTGTGACCAAGGTCACAAAACTTGTGTTTGATTCACATAAATGTGAGATAAGAAAAGAAGATTTGAGAAGAGTGGTGGAAACTGTCAGACAATTGGCTTAGGTTGATGGATTGTTGGTTTTCATTGATTTCAACCATTGGAGAGTGATGTTTTATATTGATGTCAACCCTTGGAGAAAGTCTGGTAGCGAATTCCAGTAGCACAAAGGTTTGGGTAATGGACCCAAGGTTGTTTCATGTATAATGGTATGAGTTTTAATATATTTTAAGGTAAGAGTATTCTATATGGATAGTACATGTCATTCCATTTCTGGTGGTATGTGGAACGTCATGTAACTCCTCACGGTTAAAGAGTTATGGCCATGTGAAGTTGGAGAACCCAGGTTTGGGTAATGGACCCAAGTTTGTTTGATGGATAACGGTATGAGTTTTGATATATTTGCAAGTAATACTATTCTATATAGATATTACATGTCATATGTGGAATGTCACATAACTCCTCACGGTTAGATATTTATGGCCATGTGAATTTGGAGAACCCTCACAAGTCATCTAGAAGCCCCAAAAGGTCAAAGTAGTCAAAGTAGTTTAAGAGATTTTTAGAAGGTAAATAATAAAGTGAATTGATGAGAGTACTATAAGTCAAATTGGATACAAAATAAATTATTTAAATAATAAATTTAATGGATAAATTACTAATTGGACAAGTGGTTAGAAGTTGGTTAGCCCTAAAATAAGGAAAGTGGGTTAAGATGGTTAAAACGTAACCCCTTGAGGAAGCTACATGAAAGTATAAATAAGAGGCAAGCCTCTCTCATTTAATATCACACTTGAGAATATTGAATATATACAGGTGACTGAGGTAACCAAATGATATCTAAGCTGAATTTCAAAAAGAAGGTGAAGTAAAGAAGGTCGAAATTCAAGGGAGGATAAATTTTTTTGATGATGCTTTCTAAGGTATGTTATTTACAGGTCATCTCACCATTTTCACAATAATTTTTTTTTATAGAATGATTAAGACCATGAAATTCATAGGCCATTGAGAAAACATATCCAAGTAGTTGTGGTATGAATTTCATATTGTGGGTCATTGTAGTTTTGGAGTTACACTTCGTGGAAAATAGGGTTTGTGGCTAGTCCTAAAACTAGTCTAAAATAGGTGTTTTGGGTAAAAACGTCATAACTTTTTAATAACAGATCCAAATTAAGTAATACCAAAAGTATTAGTTATAGTACATTATGTAGTATTCTGTGTAAATTTTGCAGATCCATACAACAAATATTATGTGTGGTCCACGCTCTACAAGTTCGATCTCTAGAATAAGCCAGAATTCAACAAGGTATGCCATTTTTGCTATAACTCCTTTTCTGAGAGGTTCCAAGTAGTGACACCTAGAGGAATTGCATAAACACACTGAATAACATTGTGTACTATTTCCATATCTTTATTCATTATAGGTACACATTTATGATTATTTCAATTTAGGGTTGTTGACTAATCCAAAACTAGTCACATGGGACTAAAGAAAAGTTTGATGAAAAAGCTAGTCTCTTGTTGTTAAAGTTAAGGAAGGTTTGCAGGTATGTGATCATATACAACAGGTCTATTATAGAGTTACAAATTAGATTTGGATGATGAAATTGATGAGGGATTTTGGTTGAGGTACATGTTGGGTACATGGTTGAGACAAGTAGTTGATGAGGTGGCACATACATGAGGTGTATAGTTGATGATGTTGGTACATCTTGATGAGTCATAGTTGATGAGTAGTTGATAAATGATTGGTACATACTTGGTACATGGTTGGATGCACTTGTTTATGGTACATGTTGATTACAGGTTGTTTGGTACAGGTTGGTTCATGGTTGATGCACTTTTTTATGGTACAGGTTGATTGCAGGTTGAGGTACAGGTTTATGCATGGTTGATGCATGGTTTTGGTTTATTGGTATAGGTTGGTTGGTACAGGTTTATTGGTATAGGTTTACAGCAGTACATCTCAAAGTGAAAGTGTGATAGTGGTTCCATCATTCTAATTATATGTTAGGGTGGTTGGACAGGGCAAGGATGTGTGGTTGTAGCCACCTTCCAGTTGTATCTAAAGAACATAGGGGGTTGTAGCCTCCTTCTGGTTGTAGCCAGAGAATTGGGGAGTTCAAGCTTCCCTCGGGTTGTAGCCTGAGAAACTAGGGGGTTGGATCCTCCTTCCAATTGTAGCTAGAAAACAAAGGAATTTGGTGCTTCCAATGATTGTAATTCTTCAAGACATATAATAAAAATCATTCAGTGGTTTTCTCCCGCTTTGGGTTTCCACGTAAAAACATGGGTGTACTATGTATGTGTATGATTGTTCATTTGTTCATTGTTTATTTACTCTGCAAATATTGGATGCTAATGCTACATTGATATAACACTTGCACTATATGGTTAAAAAGGATTAGATTTCTCTATTATGGATTCACCCCCCCTCTCAGTAATCCAACAATTGGTTTCAGAGCTGATTCCTTCAGGAAATAGTTTAACCACTGCAAGGAGATCATGGATTATTCTCAGAATGGAGTACCAATGTTTAATGGTCATAATGGTTTTAAGTAGGAGATGTGGAGCATAAGGATAAAAGTCCTTTTACAGGCACAGGGACATTATATTTGGCTATTAGTTGTTACATGATATGATAGTTCAAAAAGGCAAAACACTGCATCCAAGAAGGAATTGAAGAATAATAACAAAATAGCAATGGATTTCATCTGGGAAGGATTACCTAATTCGGTAAGAGAAAAGGTTGGTAAATTTTCATCAGCAAAAGAACTTTGAGTTACATGACATATATTCTTCACCCATCGCAGATTCATAAAATGTCAAAGAAGATGCAGATACAAATCAAGAATAATTATGTTCACCATGTCAAACATATTATGTTGGCACGGGGGCAGACCCAAGGTTCAAGCCTTCAACAGTGAAAAACAAAAACCCTAACTACCGGCCCTTTCAACAACACCTACAAAGCAAGCAAAGTTTCACCTGAGGTAGAGGCAGTGGGGTTACAGGGCTCAAGTGTCTGTAACCAATATGGGACATAGATCTATGATTACAATTACTTCGCAGAGTACTTAAGAACAACATGCATTAGTTATCAATTTCATTCACATCGCAGAACAAACCCTAAGTATAAATCGGCGCAGTAACAATGATGAAATAAGCATCGTACTTAGCATCATAGGTTAGATCTAGCACAATCAACATGAATAAAGCACTAAGAATTCATATATCTATCTATTACATATAACAATCAATGCACTAAGCATATCCACAGCATAAACATCATAGCACAAAGAAAACCATCAACACATGATATACATGGCTCACCCCGGTGTGGGGATACATCCACCAACTGCTTCTTCTTCTTTATTAGGCTTCAATCTATTACATTCATCCTCTCCTGTGCACCAAGGCATAGAGCCCAGCTTCGCACCGGTCAAGGCACATAGCCAACTCCTCTATCAGGCATAGAGCCTTACATACATGTTATGTTTCACAAATAAACTCAAAACTACTTGCCTGTTGCACTTACCCAATTACATCCCCGTCACTACATAGCTAAGCTACTTCTACCTTACAATATTTACTTATTTATACTTTTAGATTTACAAAAAATCCTAATCATGGGTAAACCCATGGGCCGACATCCCATAACCCATTACAAAACCCTAAGAACCACATGTTGGGTCCAAAAATCCCAAAAAATAAGTGAGATCTCGTGATCTCATCTCTGCCTGGATGCTCCTTCTTCGATCATTGCGTCAAAGTACAAAAAGTGGTAAAACCTAACCAATGTTTCCTCAAAACTTAGTCAAGGGCCAACAGGCCCCCAACACTCACCTGTGACTTGTCCCAAGTCACTTAGATATGGGAAACACTGCTTCAAAGGCCTCGAGCTTAGCTCAAGCTTCCTCGACTTGCTACTTCACCCGAGCTTCCTGCTTAGTGAACTCCTGGATCATTTACTCTGTAACAGGCCCTTCCAAGCATTGTTCCACTATCGCAACATCTTGGTCCAATTGCGAACCTTGTCCTTTGATCTCTTCAAACACCACACAAGATTCATCCTACAGCTATTTTAGCCTCTGGATGACTTCCATTACTCTGCCCTTGATGGTAGTAATCTGTTGTTGGACCGTGCGTTGATCTTGTGATCTCTTCATTCTCTCGACTATAGTGAGTGACCTCATCTATTCTTGTACTGATAGTGCCCACTGTTGCACCTCCTGTAGTTGCACTTCCAAATTCCTAGGATCTAGATCTTCTGTGAGGCATTCGTAGGTCTGTGTGCTTATGTCTTTGAGTTGTTTACATTCTAAGGTGAGGGCCTTGATCCTTCCAACTATTCTCTTAGCAGATTCCTCCCTCTAGTTGCACACTTCTTGTGGAGTCCTTGGTACTGCTTGGATCTCTAGCTCCATTACCCTTTCTTGAAGCTGTTGGATGGCCTCATTGAGCTTCATCACTTGAACCTTGACTGCCTCATGTTCCTCCTATGCCAAGCCTGGCACAGAGCAAAGTGCTCTGCTCACCACTTCTTTGACCACAGTCTTCCCTGTGAGCATTTGGTCCTTTTCTCTATGTATCTTTTCTTTGTCATCCTCAAGCATCATCCAGAACTTATCTTTCTCATTTTCATAATTGGTTACACAGTATAGCATAACTTGTAGTTGTTCTAATATTTCTTCTTTATCTTTCTATAGGGATTTTGTAGCCTTATCCTTATCTTCTTGGACTCACTGAATTCGAGCCTCTGTTGCATCTGCAAGTCTTCAAAGTTGAGCTGGCTCATCCCCCAACTCTGTAATCTTTGACAAGGAAGGCGTAGTAGGTATTGCGTGGATAACTTGAATAGCACGTTGTATCTCCTTCAACTACTTTTCGACCTTTACATATAGCTATTCCTTATTTTCTCCATATCTCTGCAAGAGATCTTTAGATGCATCCTCCATCGCTCCACGGACCAAGCCGATATCATCCTCTATGAGTGTAGCCTCTAAATGGGGATTACTGGCACATGTATTCTTTCTTGCTGAAGGTTTCCGCGGAGAAACCTTCCTCTTTTTCGATGTTTATGTCTCGGTAGAGGGATCCTTCGGTGGTGTAGCTTTGCCTTATCCTTGATTTTCTCCTTCTACCCCTCCTACTTCTTGATTCACTTCACATCTTCCTCCTCCTGCGAGCAATCCAAACCCACTTTATTCAGAGTCGTTGTACTCCTCGTCAGTCTCTATGTTCTGAACTTCCTCCTTTTTATTTTTCTTCTTCGCACTTGTTTGTCATGCATGCTCAAACCGGGTGACCAAGGGGCTTCCTATGATGTCAAGGTCGGATATGTCTGCATCATCAACAGGTGTCTGGAATTATTCTTGCCATTCCTTGGTGATTTGTTCCATATATTCATCTTTCAACTTGTAATAGGATTGTAATTCTTCCTTTCTCTCATCCCTACACGTAGTGATATAATAAAGTGTGGATCTGTGCGAAATTTAGCTAATGGTATGTACTGGTGCAAAGTACGCAGTGTCATGCATGGGAATGACTCAATGGAAACCTTCAGTTGTTGATAGTAGTCATGGAACACTGCATTCCACTGCCATTGCTTCGACATGTCATTCGTATACTATAATATTGAGAAATCTGCGGCCAACAACTCCAATAGTTCAATATCCGGGAAGGCGGCTCCTTCTAGCATTTTCCAAGCAACAAATGCAATCAGCATGAGTATCCAACTGAATTGGAACTCATATCACTGATCCTATGCTTTGCGACATTCCTTCCCAAGTTCTTTGATAAGTTAACTCGCCCAATTCATTTTCATTCCCTCCACGCATTTCCCTACGAGGTCCACCACGAACCCAGTGACCTGTGAGGGGAAATTATTTCTTACAAGCTTGCTAGCTATGAGCTAGTAGGTGAGGCACATTGCACCATCCTGGATAGAGGATACCTTGTATCTTGGATTTCCCTTCTAAACTTCATTGTATGCCTCCTTAATGTGTTATGCAAGGGAGTGATCTGAGGTCTTCCCTGGACAGAACTTTTGAGGTTAGGGTCCCTGCATGCTCAATCCTATAATCCGATGGATCAACATTGGATCCACAATAATCCATCTGTCGAGCCATAAGTATCCACCATCATAGCACAACAATAGGAGTTTAAAGCAAGTGTAAACCTCCTTATGTCGGCTAAAATGAGGAATCTTCATCATGTTCAGTATCGTGGTCTAAGAGAGCTCCTTAATCCAAGGCTGGGAGAGTATGTGAGGCTTCTTCCCAGTGGTCTTCATCAAATATCTATGGGGCGTGAACATGGCGTGGTTCTTCCTATCTCCAAGGTTAAATTCATTGTTCTTCAGTGTTGGGATATGTCCCAACGGAGTTCCCACTACGTGGATTCCCTTCAAAATGTACGCAGTGATCAATGTGTACTCGAAGTCCCATGGAATGTTGTCGTGGTTAACTACGCTAGCCAAAGGTGAGATATAATCAGGTAAGATCAATAGGATCTACTTCGCATTAGCCAGATCGTCGTGATGCTTACATCGCTTCTCAGTCACGGGGTTGGCACATTTCGAACGTCGTCCAATTGAAGGGGAATCATGCAGTCCCCTAGTCGACAATGCCTATACTCCTTTAGACATAGATTTATCATCCATAAACTTCTTCAAAACCTCTTTGACGAACTTCTCTAGCTCAGTCCGCTCGGCCGACATGCTCGTTGTTAAAAAATAGGTCAGGATAGGTGAACGAATAGTGGGGTAGACAAATGGACAGTGATGTCTGATAGCATAGCTCGACACACACAATCACTTCTGTGTTAGCTCAGATAATTATGGGTGGAAAAAAGTGGTCTCGGTGCAGCATCCGACAGGTTAAATAAGCAAGCTTCGTAATGGATTCCTCCAATGGACAAGAATGCCTTAATCAATGTGAATCCATCTGTTATGGCATGGTATCAATATCTAACAACAATCTATCCACCCATAAATGTGTTTCCTAGTCATTTGAAGCATCATTCTAACAGTCAGGGCTCCTCCAACGATCATATAGCTTCTCCAGGGTGAAGTCCCATTCTGCGTGGTTATGTTGTTTTGGCAAGGTTTAGAGCCTACACGCCTTCCTCCTATGAAGTTTTCTCTATAACTTTCTGTATATTTTCTAACTTGGCTTTGTTCTTACTGAGCTTCCTTGCCTTCTATCTTGTGAGCTAAGTCTCTCTAACTGTTTATGGATTTCTCTTTCCATTCTTATTCTTATCTTCTCCTAACGTAGTAGCTTCACACTGTTGATGTGCTCTCGAAGGGTTCAAAGGTAATACCTCTTTTCTTATTAATTGTTGGGTGGATGTACTCCTTTCTTGCATGGATAGGTCCTTCAAACCTTCTTGCGTACTTTCAATCTCAAAAGCTAATTCTCTTGCCTTCTGCTGCTTCAACTTAACTTCTCGTTCTTCTATCAGTCGATCTATTTTTCTATCTATGAAATCCCTTAGTTCTTGCTTTTTATTTTTTGTAGCTACTTCCTCTGCTTTCTTTCTGACCCGGTCTTTCTCAATCCAAGTCTTACCTAGAAAAAGGGGGAAGGGAACATTGTTCTCAACAAAATTAATGACTTCAAATTCCTCTTTAGTCTATGTTCCATTAATGATAACATGTACATTAGTAACTCTTCCACATAGGGTTATCATCTTTCCTTTAAACAAGCTTATCCTTCCCAATGAAGGTATCACAATTGGTTTCCCCAAAATTTCCCAAGTTCTTTCTATCATAATATTCACTTGTGTCTCCTCATCCAAGACACAGTCTATGTCAAAGTCTCCTATTCTTGTATCTATGCATTGTTTTTCCTTCATGGTCTATGGTAAAATGACATCTTTGTGATCATTCATCATTTCTTTCAACTGTTCTAATGTAGTCTAAACTTACTCTTTCTGATCTTCAAACATGCTCTCATTCTCTTGACTCATGATCATCCTTTAAACTTTAGCAATCATCTTTGGGCAATCCTCAACTTCATGACCAACAATTTTACAAAAAAGACAAATAGGACCTATACCAGGGCATTCCTTAGCAAGATGTCCTGGTCTTTGTTACACATTATTTTCCTCATCCCTATGATCGTTAATGATGTAAACCTATATGTTTCCTTCAGAAGGGTCATTGGCCTGAATTCCTAAAGAAATAAGGGAGAAGAACTTTTCCTGAGAGATGAAGTTTTGTTTTCCTTTGTAAAAACCCTATTTTGGAGGATTTTCGCGGGTTGCACCATAGCTAGGGTGAGGAAATGCCTGATTTTCGTAGGTTGCACTATAGCTATGGCACAGAGTTTATGCAGGCTGCATTACAACTAGGGTGCGGTGGCCTTCGTACATGGGAAAAATAATCATTTTCTCGATGCTTCTAGAAGGATAAGATTCTATGGTGAGGTGGCCTCTGAATGGTTTGGAACTTACTCGCTTTCATGATTTAGTGGGATCATCCTAACCTCCTCACCTTATCCTCTTCAGCTTATAAAAGGAGAGGAGCTCTCATGGAGAAATTTAGTTGGATTGAGCTTGGGAAATTTGTGTTGGCTTTGAGATTTACTTGGTCAAGATAGATTGTGAGTAGCTATCAGATCCATGGTCTCAGAATCCTTGGAGCTAGAAGTGTGTGGGAAGTAAGGAACTGTTGGAAGGAACCTTACGACATCAAGGAATCTGGTTGTATCCTTCTTCCACATTATATAATATAGTGGCATGTTTCTTTCTCATAAAATCATTAGCATTTTATTACATGACTCCTTGATCACATGTTTAGGTTTTCATTGAATCTACTATTGTTGCCTTCACTTTGGTTGGTTTGTGTCATTTCAGATCTGATTTCACAAGAGCACTGGAGTGATGCAGGGACAACAGAGATATAAGGAAGCGATATATTAAGGTATTTCATCCATTCCTTCTTCGGTAGTAAATTCAATGATTGTAACTTAGGGAAAGTTTCATGCCCTGTCTTGTTTTGGTTTAGATCTAGGTGGATCTAGGGAGATTAGTTTATGTCCACATTTACCGATTTATCCTACAACAAAATTGGCGACTCCACTGGGGAATGGATTGTTTTCCTAATTTGTCTTGCTTTCTTGCTTTGATTTATTGGTTTCTATTTTCTGAGTCACTAGGAGATCCATATTGACTCTCTGTCTGTTAAACTTCATTGGAAAACCTTCTCAATTTTTAATTTTTTCCATTTTTATTTAATTTACGCACCCTGCTTTGAGGGACAATGTGGCGACTTAGGATTGTCGTGCCCTACCTATTTTGACCAGTGCAGAAATGTTGCGACCTACCCATATCTGGCCCATGGAAATCAATGATTTCCACAGTGTGTTAGTGTACAGCCCGCGAAAATTGTGAAATTCTTGATTTTTGAGGGGTTTTCCTAACCCCAAACCTTGGATTTGGTTTTGGGGTGAATTTTTGGGTTTAATTATGATCTGTTTATAGTCTGCTTGAAAATTTCAAAACTGCTTTTAGCCATCTTTGTTTTTTTTTTCTTTTGAAAGATTTAGCCTCTTTCTTTGAGTGTCTTTCAGTTACAAAGTATTTGTTTTTCTTTAGAATTGTTTAAATGAAAGATTTTTCTTTTTCTTTTATTGAATAGTTCGTGTTAAAAGAGAAACTTTGTTTGGGTTGCTTTTGTTTTGAAGAATTTCTCTATC
>ML780499.1:1114320-1150336 GCA_009831015.1 Picea engelmannii | reverse complement strand
AGTGTCTTTCAGTTACAAAGTATTTGTTTTTCTTTAGAATTGTTTAAATGAAAGATTTTTCTTTTTCTTTTATTGAATAGTTCGTGTTAAAAGAGAAACTTTGTTTGGGTTGCTTTTGTTTTGAAGAATTTCTCTATCGTTTTTAGTGCATCTTTGAAACAAAAGATTTAATTTTCTTTATTTTCATTAGATTGGGGGAATATTTGCATTTGAAGTAGAGAAATTGCATGATTTTTGGTCTATTGGGGGCCGTGAATCGTGTATTGGTGTACAGTTTATTTGTCTCATTTCTTGAAAATCTTGATATTGATGAGTTTAGTAAATTTTGGGACATTGTGCATTTGGGAATGATAAATGTTTTCTCCTTCTCGTAGCATAGCTCCCATAGAAATGAAAAGATTGCATCTTCATCTCTTTGCATAACTTTTGAGTCGGTCAAAACACAATATGGTCCACGCCATTTTCATCTTGAGTAACAACAGCCTTAAAATAAAGCACTTATAAAAATTGATTCGACATTTTTATATTCTATGGTATCAAACCTACATTAGATTAGTTGTAGGGCTTTGGAATAGGTGTTAAAGACAACTTTCCAAAGCTATAAACAAACATAGAATCTTGAGTTAGGGAGCGGTGAAATCCACTTATTACATTTTGTCCTGGGAAGCCCTTCTAACACAAGGGTCAATCATGAGGTTGCATTGATATTGGCAGAGTTACTCACCCTACTTTGTTGGTATTGGTGTATAGATTATGCGTATTATGGGGGTCACTTGAAGGTATACCCACAATGATGAGTGGAAGCCTTTCAAGTTGATTTCGGGCTAGATACCCTACCCTTGCGCATGGATCAGACTGTCGATTGTTTCCCCAGGAATCATTGTAGTGATTGGTAACCTTAGTGGCCTATCTCTTTAGGGTCTTTAAACAAGGTGATTGTGGAGGGGCAAGTCTTCACGGTACCTGGAATCAACGTTGGCCAAACTCACTCGGACTCCTTGGAGGGTATACCCACAATTATGTGTGGGAGCTTGCACCAGGGTGTAATTCCATTAAGCAGGTCGTCAACGTAACTTTTCCAACCGATCTATCTTATCCCTTTCTTACTTTATTCTCGCAACATTGGATCTCATCACCAACTAGTGAGCTCATTGTGAGAAGGTTTTGTTTGCTTTCTTGCTTACTAGATTTCTAGTGTGTGTTGTTTGTTTTTCCTAGTGGACTCTAGTGGCATCAGTTCCTAAAAAGACCAATGAAGGAAACCCTGCTCCAGGGGAACCTTTTTTTTTCCCTTCTTACGAAAACATTGGCCCTCCTCACATTGCTACTTTGAGCCTTTCAGGGCTCACGATTAGATTTTCGGTGTGGTTGTTTTCCACTCAGGTAATCCTGAATGAAGTTAGTGCTTCAGTCGTAATCACTTTCCCCCAAGAACATCAACCTCATGTTGATCCTTCACTGTCTTCACCAATAATATCTTCTTCGCCTTCTTCACTTGCAAGGTATTCTTCCATTTCATCTTCTCTGCCAAGTGAAAGCTCTAAATCTAGTAACTCAGCGGATAAGAAGAAGAAGAAACGAAAGATTAAGAAAAAGAAAAATAAACAAGGGTCTAAACTTCCAACCACTATCAGACATGTTGGAAAACAACCAGTTACTATTAATCATGCTGGGAGTGTTGATGATACCAAAATCACCCAAACAACCCGTAAGCCCAAGTACCCTTGCAGGCTTTGCACAGGTAGCCATATTCTTAAGGATTTCCCTAGTCTATTCAAAGTTATAAAAGCATGGTCTACACAACCTCTCCAACCCATGTTGTCAACCTCTGAACAACATGTTGATGACCTCCCATCAACTAGTCAAGAAACAGCTGGGAAGAAGAAAAGTAGAGCGAAGTTCCCATGTATGTTATGCAAAGGGCGTCATCTAAATCATCTTTTCCCTCATATGGAAGAAGCCTCAAAATGCCTAGAGGACATGACTATTTCACAACCTCAAATTCGAGCCACTTATCGCAAGCTTACTCTCGACCCACCTATAGTTGATGGAATGATCAATCTGTCCCCTTCATCAATCAGTCTGGTTGATCATGTCATCAATCTAGTCACATCCTTAGTTGAACTAGTTGACAAAGTGTTCGATCTGATCCCATCCTCAGTCAATCCCTCTCTCCTGCTAGAGAGTGAAACCCAAGTGGTCGATCCTTTTCCAAGCATCGACCCCATTCTCCCCTTGGAGAATGCAACCCAAGTGGTCGACCCACTCTCTGCATCGGTCGATCCTACTCTCCCACTCGAGAGTAAACCCGATATTTCTCATTTTTTTCTTGTTGATATAGACTCTACCGTGCCAGGGGGTATTCCTCATTCTCTCGTGGAACCCTCTCCAAGTAATTAGGCCATCCTTTTTAATTGGGGTGTGCTAACTGGACTTCATCTTCCCTCTCACATTCCTTTCCAGATTACAGTACAGGTTTGTGGTCGGGACATTCCTCAGACACTGATAGATGAAGGTGTGTTTGTTATCATTTTGTCCTCTTTTTCTTGGCAAGCTTTGGGTTGTCCTTAGCTTGCCCTAGTTACACAGAATTTGTTAGCTTTTAACAGAAGAACCATTCAACCTTTATGGACCCTTCCTCAGTTTCTTGTAACTTTGGGAGGGAAAACTGTCTTTATTGATGTCATGGTAGGTGGAGACCCCTTGGATTTTGATTTACTCCTTGGGAGAGATTATTTCTATGCCATGAAAGCTATTGTGTCCACTCTTTTTCGTGTGATATCTTTCCCTCACGATGGAAGAATGGTGACTATTGATCAACTTTCATTCATCGGTCTTGACTGGATTACCTCCCTAAATGGTTCTTATATACAGACAGTATCGCCCCCACCACATGTTAATTATGTGTCATTGTCTCCCATGACTTCAGCTTATGATGACTTAGATCCAGTAGTTGACATGGTTATCTCTTCAATAGGGTCTTTAGAGTTTGATCTCCTTACCCCTATCGTGGCCCTCAACATGTGTTCCTTCCAGAGTGTGTTCCTTCCATCAAGTGAAGATCTCTTGGAGGCCATGACTGATTTTTGTCCCTTGACATGGTGTCCTTCCACAGAACTATCCTCTTGGAAGCCATGATCGAGAGTAGAGTCTCGAGAATGATTTTCTGATTTCAAACTCGTTAAAAAATGAAACCATCTTCAAGCATGATTTTCTGATTTCAATCTCATTAAAAAATGAAACTAGCTTCGAACATGGTTTTCCAATTTCAATCTCATTAAAAAATGAAACCAACTATGAGGATAGTTTTTTGCATCTCTGCGGCAACCTCGTTAAAAAATGAAACAGAGGTTATGAGCATAGTTTTTGTTTCTATGTCAAGCTCATTAAAAAATTAAATAGAGATCTGGGGATTATACCTAGAGTCTCGAGCATAGTTATTCTCTTTTGTCAAGCTCGTTAAAAAATGAAACAACTTCCCCCTCTCTGTTTGAGTCAAGTCCCTCGTCTAGTATTTGAAGCTTCATTTCATCTGCCTGTATTGTTGAATGAGATGAAGCTTGGGGGGAAATGCTTCCATCCTTTGGACTCCATGTTGAAGAGCCGCTAGCTTCTTAAGCTGGGGGTTAAGTACCAACCATGTGAATTCGTGAACCACCTACCTCAAGCATAGTTTCCTCTGGTTCAATATTGTGTAAAAATGAAACCAAGTCCAAGCATAGTTTTGCTTAGTTTTAAGCTTGTGTAAAAATAAAATCTATCCCAAGCATAATTTTGTTTTGTTTTAAAGCTTGCGTAAAAATTAAAAAAATCTCGAGCTTAGTCTTTGTTCTTTCTCATGCTTGTAAATACATGAGAATAAGTTACCGATCTTAGTGTTTGTTCTTTCTCATGCTCATAAATACATGAGAATACGTTATCGATCTTAGTCTTTGTTATTTCTCATGCTTGTAAATACATGAGAATAAGTTACCGAGCTTAGTCTGTGTTCTTTCTAGTGCTCGTAAATCAATGAGAATGTAACCGAGTATACTTTTATCAATTTTTCAGACTCGTAAAGCTTATATGAAAAAGGAACCCCGTGGAGTTCCCTTTAAGATCTTTTTAGACTCTCTAAACATGGAAATATTACCGAGCGACCTTGTTCTTTTCATGCTCATTAAAGTATTTGAAGAAAACATATGTTGAGTGATAGTTTATCTCTTTTTCGGTCTCATCAGACTACTTTACGAAAAAGGAACTGAGAGATTTCTCTTTAAGTTTTTTTCAGACTCTCTACACATGAAAAACCCCCGAGTTTTATTTCTTTGGACTTGTTAAATAAAAATTGAAAGGCCCATATGGGACCGGAGTTTTCTTTAAGTGTTTTTCAGACTCTCTAAATATGAAAAA
Organism: Picea engelmannii; assembly: GCA_009831015.1. Classification (NCBI taxonomy): domain Eukaryota; kingdom Viridiplantae; phylum Streptophyta; class Pinopsida; order Pinales; family Pinaceae; genus Picea; species Picea engelmannii. Next base: position 1,145,944 of record ML780499.1, on the reverse strand, counting down.
CCCATGATTTTTCTTACTTTGGACTCATAAAACAAACATCAAAAGACCCATACGAGACAGAACCACTCCTTCTTAGGGTTTGTTAAACATACTCTGAGGGAATCGTCCAAAGGATGAGCTTAAATTGGCAATAATATGTTATCCTCCTCAAGCTTGCATAAAAATAAAGAGGTACTCACTAGAAATGGTGGGGGAAAAATTGCGAAAGAAATGTGTCTAAACTTGTATTCCATGGAAGAGTCACTTTTGAACATGACACCCTTTCACCTGCTTTGTGTCTAGGTTGGAAAACCCTCTCTTCTCTTGGTCATACTCCTTTATAAGATTACAAATTGGTCTATGATCCCTGTTGTTGAGTCAGTATTTTCCAAGACAATTGTCGTGTCGTCCATATGTTCAAAGAGAAGTTCAACTCGAAAATCCTTCTATTGCATCGGCTATTTCTGCAATCCTTAAGCCTTCTATTGTGTCGGTCATCCCCGAGTCAGTCCTGAATCACTTGTTACTCTGATCTACTTCAAATTTTGTTACTCATTTCGTGTCATTGATGGGGGATACATTAAGTCCCTCCTATGACGAATCGTTTCCTATCAAATTCAACTCATTATCTAGGAATTAGACTTAGAAACTAATTGGCACCTTGGAACCTGCATGCCTCAATGGAAGGTTTCCTCGCTTTCAACAATGGGTTTTCATTATTGACCCTTGGTCGGGAGATTTCGTCGAGTGTTCGACTTCAACTCATTAATTCACATTCCTTGGATTGTACTAGTGTACCTTGGGAGTCATTGACATTAATGGTGATTTCCCTCACACTTGTTAATGGTATACACTAATGGTCATTAATAAAGTGGTTTCTACCATGTTCTACTTCAGCACATGTATTTGCATGGTTAGATTCGTACTATAGAGTGGTAGAGATGAAGACCCTGAATCTTTTCTCACAGATTCAGGTTGTGTTGGAGTATATTTAGATTGTACTGTTACATAGATCCACATTGTATGTCGCGTAGCTATGTTCAAATTTGAGTCTTTAACACATAGATCCACAGTGTATTTTTGGTGGCTATGTTCAGATTTGATTCATAATGGAATGGATCCACGGTGTATGTTTGGTGGCCATGACCTATCTTACTTGACATGGATCTTTGCATGTCGGCATTTATGCTTTGAGTCATTTGTATTATGAGTATGGGAATGCCTACCTCAGTGATTATATATTATTGTACTGTATTTCCTTGTTTGTTGGCAGGTTTTTGTCCGACTGTTCCTTGTTCCCTACATGCACTTGACAAAGTATATCAACTATCACATTGTTCTAACTTCATACTTTGGGGGCTCTCTGTTACACATTATTTTCATCATCCCTATGATCGTTAATGATGTAAACCTATATGTTTCCTTCAAAAGGGTCAGTGGCTTGAATTCCTAAAGAAAGAAGGGAGAAGAACTTTTCCTGAGAGATGAAGTTGTGTTTTCCTCTATAAACACCCTATTTTGGAGGATTTTCGTGGGCTGCACCATAGATAGGGTGCGAAAATGCCTGATTTCCACAAGTTGCACTATAGCTAGGGCGTGGAGTTTCTGCAGGCTACATTATAGCTAGGGTGCAGTGGCCTTTGTACGTGGGAAAAACGAGCATTTTTTCGATGCTTCTAGAAGGAGAAGCTTCTATGGTGAGGTGGCCTCCAAATGGTTTGGATCTTACTCACTTTCATGATTTAGTGGGATTGTCCTAACCTCCTCACCTTATCCTCTTCAACTTATAAAAGGAGAGGAGCTCTCATGGAGAAATTTAGTTGGATTGAGCTTGGGAAATTTGTGTTGGCTTTGAGCTTTACTTTGTCAAGATAGATTGTGAGTAGCTATCAGATCCATGGTCTCAAAATCCTCAGATCAAGAAATGTGTGGGAAGCAAGGAACTGTTGGAAGGAACCTAATGACGTCAAGGCATCCAATTGTATCTTTCTTCCACATTATATGATACAGTGGCATGTTTCTTTCTCATAAAATCATTAGCATTTTATTATATGACTCGTTGATCACATGTTTAGGTTTTCATTGAATCTACTATTGTTGCTTTCACTTTGGTTGGTTTGTGTCATTGCAAATCTGATTTCACAAGAGCACTGGAGTGAAGCAGGGACAACAGAGATATAAGGAAGTGATATATTAAGGTATGTCATCCATTCCTTCTTTGGTAGTAAATTCAATGATTGTAACTTAGGGAAAGCATCATGTCCTGTGTTGTTTTTTTCTAGATCTAGGTGGATCTAGGGAGATTAGTTAATGTCCTCATTTACTGATTTATCCTACAACAGTCTTCTACAATTATAACATAATGTCAATCCTCTTTTTTTCTTGTATGTTCCCCAACTTCTCCTGTATTGCACACTAGGATCACAGTGCTGGACCTACAATCTGCAAAAAATCTTTCTAGGTTCCTGCATCCACTTATTAGTCCAAAAGTTATTTCTATGCATAGGAATAACATATCTTTCTCTATTTATATCAAATTTATTCAGATCAAATTTTTATTCTGATTTTACCCTAGCTTTCAGACTAGGACATAATCTATCAAACATACCTAGATTCATGCTTTCAAAATAAAAATTTCCACTTATTTTACTCTATCAAGGTACAAAACTTTACCTCTTTCAAGATCTTATCTCTTTTCTTCAGATCGATATTCTTTCTTAGCATAGAGATTCACAAGTCAAGTAGAATATTGCATGCTACAACAACAGATCTATGCACAAATATTCTATTTTATTTAGTTCCCAACAATCACAGTTTCAGGTCCCGACAACAGAACCATTTGTTGGCACAAGGGAAGACCCAAGTTTCAATGCTTCAACAACACACCAACAAAACCCTAACTACCGACTCTTTTGGAAACACCTGCGAAGTAGGTGAAGTCTCACCCAAGATAGAGTCAGGGGGGTTACAGGACTCAGGTGTCTATAACCAAGATGGGACACTGATATGTGATTACAATTACTTTGCAGAGTACTTACAAACAACATGCATTAGTTATAAACTTCATTCACATCACAGAACAAACCCTAAGTATAAATTGGCACAGTAACAATGACGAAATAAACATCGCACTTAGCATCACAGGTTAGATCTAGAACATCCAACATGAAGAAAGCACTAAGAATTCATAGATATATCTATTACATATAACAATCAATACACTAAGAAAATCCACAGCATAAACATCATAGCACAAAGAAACCATCAACACATGATATACGTGGTTCACCCCAATGTGGGGCTACGTCCACCAACTGCTTCTTATTCATTATTAGGCTTCAATCTCTTACATTCATCCTCTCATCTGCACTAATCCACAGAGCCCAGTTTCGCACCGGACAGGTGATCTGTGCACTAAGCACCAAATCCACCTTCCCAAAATTAGGTCAAGGCACAGAGCCAACTCCTCTATCAGGAACAGAGCCTTACGTACATTTTTTGAAAGCAACTCAAAACTACTTTCCTCTTTCACTTAGACAATTACATCCTCGTCACTACATAGTTAAGCTACTTCTACCTTACAATCTTTACTGATTTATACTTTTACATTTACAAAAAGGCCTAATAATGGGTAAACCCATGGGCCGACATCCCATAACCCGTTAAAAAACCCTAAGAACCCCACGCTGGGTCCAAAAATCCCACAAAACAAGTGAGTTCCCGCAATCTTAGCTCCACCTGGGCACTCCTTCTTAAATCACTATGTCGAAGTCTGAAAAGTGGTCAAACCTGACCAATGTTTCCTCAAAACTTGGTTGAGGGCCAACATATTCAGAAGATGAAGAGTACATAATCACCAGAGGTATGTTGTTTTTATTTAATTGTGAAAAGTGTGGACATATTGAAATAGAATGTCATGAATGAAATGAGACAAAAAAAACAAATTGAAAAAGAAGACAATTATGAGGCAGCATTGATTAGTGATTTAGATGAACTAAGAGAAGAAAACAAGTCACTCAAGAAATAATTGGTGAAACAAATTGAAAGTGTTCACATTTTTGAAGAAGCCCAACAAGTCATAGAGAGCTTAAGAACTCAGCTAGAAGAATCCAAAAAATCAAAGAAAATCTTGAATATCAAAAGAAGTGTTTGGAAGCCAACATAGCAGGACAGAAGGAAGAAGCAAAAATGAGAGAGAATATATTGACAGATCATCTTAAGGAAATAACTAATGATCTAAACTAGCTTGAGTTAGAGTTTGTTCAAGAAGAGAAAGTACTTGAAGAAGAAATAATCACATTAAAAATTCATCTTGAAGAAACGAAGAGAACAGAAGAAGTCATGAAGTCTCGGATATTAAAGAAAGAAGAAGAGGTTGAGAAACTTGAAGAAGAAGTTGTCACATTGAGAAGTAAAATCGTCAATCTCAAAAAGAATGTTGAAGAGACAGAAACATCCACATTAGTTACAGAGAATGAAGAGAAGCACTCTAGGTTGATAGAAAAGAAGAATGAAGAAAATAGAAAGAGTTATGCAGAAGTACTCAAAGGAAGAAATCATGGTCAACTAGAATCTAAGAAAACAATTGAAGATACATCTTCAAGAAGACCATCTTTGTTCAAGCCACAAAGAAGCTTCAATCATGATCATGATCAGTCAAGGCAGAAATTTAGAAGGACTACACCACAAATAAGATCATTCATTCCCACGTATTCAAATTTCTTTTATGGTCATTTTTTTTATTGTATTAATTGTGGACATAAGGTTTCATATTGTAGGGATTATAAAAGAAAAGTTCAAGAAAGAAGTGCTTATGTGGCCGCACGTAACATTGAGTGTTACAAATGTCATAACTATGGACACATAGCCAATGATTGTAGAAGCATGACCAATACTTCCATGAAAGAGAACACTGATGTCAGATATAATAAAGTATGGATAAGAACATAGGAAGAACATGTGAACAAAGACCAGGTACCAGAGATAGCAATATTGGCAATAAAACGAGATGAAGAAAATTCTACAAAGAAAAAGAAAGATGTCAGATACAGAAAGGTTTGGAAAATAACTGAAAGAAAGGAAGGATAGGTAAATAAGGAACATGTTCAAGAGATTGTACTTTCATGAATTGTAGTGAAAGATGAATCCACAGATAGAAACAAAGAAGTCAGAGCTTAGAGAGATAATGAATCTACCAATTAAGATGAGGATGAATCTACCAATGAAGATGATGATGAATACACATCAGAGCGGGAATTGTTTTGAGCCATCCGAATTAGAGACTCCCAAGTAATATGAATATTAGACAGGGGGATTCTATGCGATAGCTGTGACAGACCAAAGAAACATATTTTGAGAATATTGTAGAGTTTGAGAAGACATATTCAGAGCAGTCAGTTAGCAGAAGTACAATTTGATAAATTAATCAAGACTTCATTATAGTATAGTGATAAATGGGTTAGCATTATGGACAGTTTCGCAAGTAGAGTCTTGGACAGTATGGACAGAGATGTATTTGTAAGAACACTTAGTAGGTTTTGACAGATAAATGACAGTGGATGAGAGAATGGATTCATATATTGGTTCCGAGAGTGGTTCAGAGACAAAGGAACATTATCATAATGGATGATGATTACATAATAAATGGCTTGAACAATGCTAATGGATTCCAAATTCACAGATATTTTTGGACACATGTAGTGAATACATCAGTTCACATTCAAAACAGAGTAATGCTCAGAAACAACAATGACAAAACTCCCTACGAACTATGGAAAGGAAGCACAAACAACAACCTCTACATCAAGGTAACTCAAGGTAACATTTTGTTAATTGAAATTTGTGTTGATGATATTGTTTTGGAAGTACTAATGACAGGTTAAGATAGAAATTTACAAAGGATATTAAGAATGAATTTGAAATCTCATTACTTGGAGAACTATCCTTCTTTTTGGGTCTTCAGATATGTCAAAGAAAACATGGAATTTGTATTTATCAAACTAAGTATATCAGAGAAATGATAAAGAGGTTTGGAATGGAAGATTGTAAACCAGTTACCACTCCTATGCAAACCAGTTTCAAGTTGAGAAAAGATGATGATTCAAAGTCTACAGACTAGAGGCAATACAGGTCAATGATTGGTAGCTTACTATATGTGACAGCATCCAGACCAGATGTAATGCAGGCAGTTGGACAAGTGGCATGATTTCAAGCAACACCAAAGGAATCACATGTATTAGCAGTGAAGAGGATTTTCATATATCTCAAAGGAATGGAAGATTTTGGATTATGGCATCCAAAATGAAAGGATCTATCACTTATTTCCTACACAGATGCAGATTGGGAAGGTTGCATTGATTACCAACGAAGCACCAGTGGAGTAGTGTTCTACTTGGGTGAGTGTTTATTATCTTGGCTAAGCAAGCAACAATCATCAATATCATTATATACAGCTGAGGCAGAGTATATTGCAACAATAGCATGTTGTACATGGGTTCTATGGATGAAACAAAGTTTGACAGATATATAGGTTGAGTATGATGAACCCATTCCAATCTATTGTGATAATACAAGCACCATCAGTATCTCAAATAACCCGATGATGCAATCCAAGATGAAGCACATTCCAATCAAGTATCACTTTCTATGGGAACAGGTTTTAGAGAAGAACATCATACTTGAATATGTGGCAACAAAAGAACAAGTGGCATACATCTTTACAAAACCGCTTCCACGAGAAGCCCTTGAGTATCTTCGCCAAAGACTAGGAGTAATTTCTACTCCAAAATGAATTCTTTTGAATTCTAATCTTATATGTCTTAGATGTACACGAGTAAGCACCGTAAATAGGACAAAGGCGGAGAGATTTATCAGATGCAAAGGTAAATTCTTGGAGAGAGAGAGTAGAGGCATGTTTCCAAGGGGAGCGATTGTCACAAGGGAAGAATGAGCGATTATGGGAAATCCAAGCAACATATACATACTAAATGAAATTGGAAAAGAAAAGTGTTGTTTAGGAAAGGAAGATGAAGTTTGGATATGGCACAGAAGAATCAGTCACATAAATTTTGATAATCTTGTCAAGGTCAGCAAAAAGGAAGCAGTCAAAGAAATTCCCCAGATCATGAAGCCAACCAACACATTGTGAAAGCATTGTCAACAAGGAAATCGAACCAAGACCAAGTTCAAATCAAAAGAATACTCCACAACAAAACCACTGGAAATTGTGCATATTGATCTAGTTGTACCAGCTAGAGCAAAGGGGTTGAAAGGTCAGCAGAATTTTATGCTATTGGTTGATGAATATACAAGAATGATTGTAATGTGTTTTCTCAGGAAGAAGTAAAAAGCATTTGAGAACTTAAAAATGTAAAAGGAGATGGTTGAAAATGAAATAGATTTGAAAATCAAATTTTTGAGATAGGAAAATGGAGGAGAGTTGAATTCAAAGGAATTTATGGACTTATGCCATGAGCATGGGATAAAGAGACAATTCTATGTTGTTAGGACACCACAAAAAAATGGATTCATCGAAAGGAAGAATAGGACCATACAGGAAATGTCTCAAACTATGTTAATCGAATCCAAGTTGACAGACATATTTTGGGTACAGGCAGTACATACAACAGTTCACATTCAAAACAAAGGAATGCTCAGAAACAACAGTGATAAAACCCCTTACGAGCTATGGAGAGGAAGACGAGTGAATGTGAAGCACTTCAAATTTTTTGAAAACAAATGATACATTAAAAGAGAAAATGGCAAAATCGAAAAGTTTGAATCTCGTGTTGACAAAGGTATATTTGTTGGGTACTTAAGCACAAGGAAAGAATACAAATGCTTCAATCTAAGGCTCAAAAAAATTGTGGAAAGCATCAATGTGATTGTTGATGAGACAGGTGGATGAAGAATAAAGGAAGAAGGAAAGGATTCAATGGAACGGGTTCACGAAGAAGATGTAAAGGAAGAAAAAGTAGCAGAAGAGGAAGATGAAGAAGAGTAGTCAGAAGAAGAACAAGAACAACAAGGTATTCAAGTACCTCCAAAGAAACCTAGAAAACAAATACAAAAGAATTATCCATCATGTCATATTATCAGGAATAAAGATGCAGGATTTGAAACTAGAAGAATAATTCGTTCACTGGAACAACTGCACCTAGCACCACTATCTATAATTGAGCCAAGCAGTTTTGAAGCTAGCAAGGATGTATTCTGGATCAAATCCATGGATGAAGAGTTAGATCATATATAAAAGAATGACACTTGGGAAATGGTTCCAAGGCCAAGGAACAAGAATGTGATCACTACAAAGTTTGTCTTCAGAAACCAATTGAATGAAGATGTACAGGTTACCAGGAACAAATCAAGATTGGTATGTAAAGGATATGATCATGTTGAAGGTATAGACTTTGGAGAGACGTTTTCCCTAGTTTCCAGAATGGAAGAAATCATATTGATCCTCACTTATGCATGCTCCAATAATATTAAAGTGTATCATATGGACATGAAATTAGCCTTCCTAAATGGGTATCTATAGGAAGAAGTATACATTGAGAAACAAGAAGTATTTCAGTTGTCAGAGAATGAAAATTATGTTTGCAGATTGAATAAGGCCTTGTATGGTATCAAATAGGCCCCTAGAGCATGGTTTTCCAAACTGGACAGATACTTACAACAACAAGGGTTCATAAAATGGAATGCATACAACAATATCTACATCAAGTTAAATCAAGATAGTATTTTGTTAATTGAATTTTATGTTGATGATATTATCTTTGGAAGTGATGATGACAGGATGAGCCAGAAATTTGCAAAGGATATGCAGAATGAGTTCAAAATGTCATTTCTTGGATAATTATCTTTCTTTTTGGGTCTTCAAATATGTCAAAGCAACCAAGGCATTTTTATCTCTCAAACCAAGTATATCAGAGAAATTCTAAAGAGGTTTGGAATGGAATATTACAAACCAGTTCCAAGTTAAGTAAATATGATGATTCAAAATCTATAGATCAGAGGTAGTATAGGTCAATGATTGGTAGCTTACTTTATGTGATAGATTCCAGACCAGATGTGATGCAAACAATTAGACAAGTGGAACGATTTCAATAAACACCAAAGGAATCACATGTTTTGGTAGTAAAGAGGATATTCATATATGTCAATGGTACAAAAGAGTTTGGATTATGGTATCCAAAAGGGAAGGATCTATCATGTATTTCCTACACAGATGTAGATAGGTCAGGTTGCATTGATGATCGAAGAAGTACAAGTGGAGCATCCTTCTACTTGGGTGAGTCTTTGGTATCTTGGATAAGTAAGAAACAATCACCATTATCATTGTTTATAGCAGAAGCAGAGTATATTGCAGCAACAGCATGTTGTAATCATGTCCTACGGATGAAACAAACATTGAAAGATATACAGGTTGATTATGATGATACCATTCTGATATTTTCTGATAACACAAGCACCATCAGTATCTCAAAGAATCCATTTATCCACTCCAAGATGAAGCACATTCTGATCATGTTTCATTTTCTATGAGAACAGGTTGTAGAGAAGAACATTAGAGTTGAATATGTTGGGACAAAAGGGAAGATTGCAGATATCTTTACAAAACCACTTCCACAAAAATCTTTTGAGTATCTTCACCAGAAACTCAGAGTATTTTCTTCCCCATAATGACTTTTTAATGCTTTTCTTATATGTCATAGATTTTCATGAGGAAGCACCATGAAGAGGATAGAGGACAGTTCAATAAGGGGGAGCAGCCCCGAAGGGAAGTTACCCTTTGAAATTAATGTCAAAGGGGGAGAGATTCATCAGATGCATGGACAGAAAGAATAGAGGCATGATTCAAGGGGGAGTGATGGTCACAGGGGGAGCATGAGCGTCATGACTTCAGTGTTACATCAGAGTGCTTCCATCATTGCCAAAGGGGGAGATTTTTTATTAATTGGGTTGGTTGTCATTGATTTCAACCCTTGAAGCAAGTCTAGTAGAGAATTCTAGTAGCCCCAATAGTTTGGATAAGGAACCCGTGTTTTTCTAAGGAATAATGTAATAAATATCAGTGAATTTGTAGGAAAGACTATCATAGATGGTTATTACATGTCGTGTTGTTTCTCATAATATGTGGTACACCACGTAGTTGCTCGCGGTTGAAGATATATGGCTTAGTGAATTTGGAGAACCCTCGTAAGTCATCTAGAAGCCCCTATAAGGTCAAAGAAGTCAATTATTCTAGAAGCACCTAGAAGATGTTTAATAGTCAAAGTGGTTGTAACTAGGAGTTAAGCATGGGTAAATTTCTTGCAATAAGAAAATAATTAAAAATAAATTAGTTGCAACAAGAAGGAGTGAGTTTACTATTTATGGTAAAGTGGTTGCAAGTGGGTAAAGTAGTTGAAAGTGGGTTATCCCTAAAAGAGAGAAGTTGGGTAGAATAGTTAGAAGGTAACCCCTAAAGGAAGCTACTTGGAGAATATACATAAGACAACAAGGGTCTCCCATTAGCATCTAATTGAACATATTGAATATCTATTTTGTGAAATGTTATGAGTGGGTATTATTGATAAATCTAAAGCAATGAGTATGAAGTAGTGACAAGAGAAGTTGCAAGAGTTGAAGGGTCGAGACAGTGGATACTCAACTAGGGTTTTACTAAAGAAATTTGTAGGTTGCAATACTAGAAGGGTGTGAACATGTGTGGGAAACAGTGGGAAAAATCACGAATACCCGTTATTTTACTGAAGACAGAGCATGGATCTGTTTCCAAAGCTAAAAAGGAAGTTCAGATCTATCATCAATGACAAGTTGCAAAACTGAGAAGAGGCTGCAGGAAGGACTAATAGTGAGAAGGTACAAAAAATATATCTACAGTAACAAAAAGTATGTTATATGAATATCTTAAGTAGATATTTGGTGAATGCTTGGGTTTATCCATGGGAGATTGAGCTTTTTCCTTTGAGGGACTATTGATTGTATGGTATATTTTGTATAAGACAGATCTACAGGGATGCATTGCTACTGTATTGGTTGTTTGTTGTTGGTACACTTCAATAAGCATCTTGTTAAGATATATCTTGTGTTATTTGTAGTATGGATGAGGCTTTATGTTTGAGACATATTGTTATCACTACCGGTTGTGATTTCATAATAGTGAGGATTTGATGCATCGTTAATGTAAAGGTTTCCTATATCAAACAGGATCAGTGAAACTTATGTATGAATCTAGTACATGGTTGTGTTAGATCTACTTGGATATTGGATGAGTATTATTTTCTATAAGATCATCCAGTCTGTGAGCATATACAAAGAGATAATATAGTGATTGAGACTGAGACAGTGACAGAGACAACATTTTTTATACTAGTAGATATGTTTTCTACTCTGCGAGTTGCAGAAAATAGAGGAGAAGACATCCGTGAGTTGCATAAGACAGAGGAGTGGACATCTGCGAGTTGTAGTAGGGAAACGAGTGGACATCTGCGTGTTGCAGAATAGACAGGTCATGGATATGCAAGAAAGTTTTGAAGAATATTGGTACAGTTGTGACAGGATTGTAGAAATTACGATACCCAAATGAGTATTCCTACGATTCTCTTGATCTAACAATTTCCGCTACTTGTTAAATACAAAATCGCTTCTACTATTATTATTGTGGAAGCAATTGAAACCACCATCACAACCATGAGCACAAAGTGAAATATCAATAACACATAACACATAAGTTTTACTGGGAAAGCGTAAAGCTAAAAACCCCACTATCATATATTATGTATATCATGAATCATGAAACAATCTCATACAAAACTCTAATCCAAGAGCTCTCAGTACAATACAATTGTCTCACATTGTCATACACAAATTAGAAAATACATGCGCCAATTCCTGTGTCCAGACAGCCTGCCTCCCCTGCACAATCTTTGCAATCCGAATTCTCACAATGAGTCGAATGAATATAATTGCCTCGTTTCCACATGCTCATAAGCATATTCACTGCATGTGTGAACAAATCACAACTAATAGCCAAACTGTCCCTTTCACTTGTTATCTCAACTGGATCTCCATTGGACATGACATGCATGTAGTTAACTGTGGCAAGTCTTCAGTTGCATGCAAGTTAACTGATTGTGAATTAATGAATAGTTAATTCACTGAACTCACACTAATACAACTAAGCTTAAATCACTTAACTACACTTGTAGTTCTGTTACAATTCCAAATCACTCAGTTATGAATGAGATAATAGATTAATATTTATTGTCTAATTTAATTAAGGGAAAAGTAAATTAGACACATGTTTCTTGTTGACTTTTCAACACTCCCTCTCAAAAAGAAAGGGATTATCCTTCACCCCAATCCTATCTCTATGATATTCGAATTTTCTCCTGGTGAGCGCCTTCGTCAGAATGTCCGCATCCTGATCTTCCGTAGGAATGTACTGATGCAACATGATCTTCCGCTACACACACTATTTGAGATGATGATACCGGATATCTATATGCTTATATCTGTCATGAAACACAGGATTAATCGAGAGTTTAATGCAACTCTGATTATCACAATAAATCACTGTCAGATCTAAATGAGAACCAAACAAACCAACCAAGATATTTCTCATCCAGATAGCCTCACATCTAGCTTGGCTTGCTGCCATGTATTCCACTTCCATTGAACTAAGTGCCACGGATCTTTGTTTCCTGCTGTACGAGAAATAGTTGTAGATCCGATACTAAAGATCCCTCCTGATGTGATCTTTCTGTCAGTTGGGCTACCTACCCAATCTACATCCGTGAAGCCATGAAACTTCACCTCATCTGTCTATCTGTACCATAATCCATACTCAGATGTGCCCTTAAGATATCTCAGGGCATGCTTACCTGCCTTCCAAAAGAGTTTGGTAGGCTTAATCATCGCTTGACTTAGCTGGTTAACCGCATAGAAAATGTTCAGTCTCGTATTCACTAAATACATTAGCGAACACACTAACTGTCGATAGACAGTAGCATCCACAACCTCTCCAGAAGTAGCATCCTCTTTCCTCCAGTTTCCTGGAAGAGGAGTATCCATGGGTTTGAAGCACTCCATGTGAAACTTACCTAGTATCTCTCTTGTATAATTTCCTTGAGACACAAAAAGTTCACCATCTCACTGCCATATTTCAAATCCAAGGAAATAATGAAGAAGGCCCAAATCCTTCATCTTAAACTCCTTTGCAAGGTCCTCCTTGCATGAGTGTATCAACTGCTCATCACCAGTCAGTATAAAATCATCAACATAAAGCACAATGATCAAAAGCTTACCCTCCACCACAATTTGGTATAGGTTTGCATATTCTTCACTTTTGGTGAAGCCCAATCCGGTGAAATAGATGTCTATTCGAGTGTACCAAGCACGGGGTGCTTGCTTAAGCCCATACAATGCTCTCTTGAGTCTGCACACATGCGACTCTCTGTCAAAGGTCTCAAAACCCTCTGGTTGCTCAATGTACACTTCTTCCTCAATGATCCCGTTGAGGAACACAATTTTTACATCCATCTGATGAATGCGCCAGCCCATCTGCGCTGAGAGTGCAAGGATGGATCTTATGGAAGAGTACCTTGCGACAGGTGCAAAGGTATCACCATAATCTATCCCCTCAATCTGTGAGAAGCCCCGAGCCACAAACCTGGCCTTGTATTTCTCCACACTCCCATCAGTAGCTTGCTTTACCTTGTATATCCATCTCGAACCTACCACTAATTTATCAATCGGTCTTGGGACAATTTCCCATACACTATTTTTGACAATGGAGTCATACTCCTCTACCATAGCATCAACCCAAGTGGGGTCCTTCACTGCTTCCTAAAAGGAATATGGTTTAGTCACAATACATTTTCTCATGAGAGCCATGTATCCAACAAATCGATCAGGAGACTATCTTTGTCTGCACTGTGAAATAGGGGCTCCTACATTATGTGCAGCATCTAGTCTCAATCTTTTAGCTTCCATGGTGCGCTTTCTGCCATTTCCGATGGATGGATCTGCTTGAGTGGTTTCCTCCACTCCATGAACCTCCTCATGTGGCTGATCCACATCTTGAGACTCATCCTTGGGAACCAACAGTTCCTCTTCTGCATGCAAGTCTAATACCCTCTCAAGCGACAACCACATGGCTTCCCCCTCATCAAATTTTATATCCCATCACATAACAGTTATCTTACTGTTTGGAAAATACACACGATAATTATGGGGTTTTTTTGTGTACCCCACAAATATCTCAACTTCAGCAGTCAGTTCCAGCTTCTTCCTGACATCCTTGTTTACATGCACATAAACAGATGAACCAAAAATTTTAAAATGAGAAACATCAGGTTTCTTACCAGTAAAATCTTCTTCAGGTGTACTCATGCCAAGTACTCTATGAGGACAATGGTTCTGCAGATAAACTGCAATATTGCATGCTTCTGCCCACAAATGCAATGGTAGGCCCTGTTCATGCAACATTGCTCGTGCTGCACCCACGATCGTTTTGTTCTTTCTATCTGCGACGCCATTTTGTTGTGGGTTATGAGGCGCTATGAGTTCTCTTCGAATTCTTTCTCTGCTGCAGAATTCTTTGAATTCGTTAGATATGTATTCTCCACCATTATCGCTCCTTAGAGATTTCACTTGCTTCCCCAACTCTTTCTCCACCAATGCTTTAAACTCACAGAACTTTGAGAATGTTTGATCCTTCTTCTGCATGAAGAATATCCAGCATTTACGAGAAAATTCATCAACAAAAATAACATAATACCTGTGTTTTGCTATTGAAGAAACTGAGAATGGTCCACACACGTCTGTGTGAACTCTCTCCAGGATTACCGAAGCACAGTTCTCCTTTTCATTAAAGGTGGACTTTACATAATTCCCTAGGGTGCACCCCTTGCACTGATCTGACTGGCAAGTGTTCCCCTTGGAAGTCCAGTAGATATTTTTTGCATGATCTTCAAGGCTCCATGATGAAGATGGCCTAATCTCTTGTGCCATAATTCACCCTCATCCCAGCTCACCACTATTTCTGCCTTGCCTATCATGGCACCAAAACCATCTACCTGCAACATGTAGAGATTCTTAACTCGAATCCCTATCTTATTGACTTGACCTATTGCTTTATGTCACAAGTAGGCTATACCACTGCTAAAAACAACATCATAGCCTCTGTCCTCCAACATTGCGACTGAGACCAAGTTTTTCTTCAGACCTGGAACATGCATAAAAAATTTCAATTGAAATGGTTTACCTGACTCCCTCTGAAAGGTAATGGTCCCAATACCAGTTGCACTGTATTTTCCATCATCGCCCATCTTTATATGCATTCTGAGATCTTTCTCCTCCAAGTCAATGAAAGACTCTCTATCTCCCGTCATGTGGAAGAAAGCACCACTATCCAAATACCACACCGATCCTGATGCACTTGAAGCCATGCATGCGATCAAAGTGAAGTCAAGCTCAAATTGTGAGACAAGAGCCTCACCAGTTGTAGCTCCAACAACTGTCTTGTTCTTCTTCTTCTGCAGACATTTAGTAGCGAGATGCCCACGTTTGTGATAGTGAAAACACTTCACTTTGGACAAATCCAACTTCTTGACTTTAGACTCGGAATTTGATTGGAATTTCTTCCCTTTCCCTTTCCTTGCCTTGGCAGTCAAAGAGCAATCCTCTTCATCATCACACTTTGATGAAGATCCATCTCTGGTATTTCGCTTGAACTCCTCTTGCACCAGATCTGACCATAGTCATTCCCAATCTGGCAACTTTTCCCTTCCATTGACAGAGTCTTGATAACTGTGCCAACTCTTAGGAAGCCCTAGGAGCGCCAAGCTCACCAAATCATCAGCAACGACTGTTATTCCCACACTTCCAAGCTCATCTTGACATTGGACAAACTTCGTGATATATTTTGGAATGGTTTCACCTTTCTCCATCTTGATCTTCCTGAGTTTATCTTTGAGCACCAATTTCCTATGGTCACTGCTATTTTGGAAGAGATCTGTCAAAACCTTCCACATTGCATATGGTGTGGTTTTCCCATGGGGACTTGAGACAATGTGGTCTCGTACTCCCTCCAACAGAATCCTCCTTGCCTTTGATACTTTCTTTTTCCATGCATCAAGATTTGCAGTGTCTATCGCATCCAGCTTAGGAACATCTGCATCAATGTAACCCTTCAAGTCATTGTCTTCAAGCACTGCCTCCATCCTGTCCTTCCAAGCAATGTAGTTAGAGATGCCCTTGAGTGCATACTCCAACCTCAAGCCATTGAAATACATTTCGATCTTGAATCAAGTGTCGCACCAAGAAAATCTTGCAAGTTTGAATGTTATCCAACCCAAAACTCAACCCCTTCACTTTCCTCTTGCCCTGGGAGGTTCGCACCACACCTGAGAGAAACCTGAGGGAAGTTCGCACCCTGCCTGTGTATAGCCTGCGAACTTGCCTATCAAGTTCACACCCTGCTAGTGTATTTGCCTGCGAGAATGCTCAAGAATTTTTCACCCTGCTCCACTGTTAGGGTGAGGGAAGTTCGCACCCTACTAGTGTATTTGCTTAGGAGAACTCCAATGAAGTTCACACCTTGCCTTTGTCTAGGGTGAGAGAATTTATGTTCTTGAAAACACCCAAAGTTTTCAGTACTATAGTTCGCACCCGGCTAGAGGCGAGACCTGCGAGAATGAAATTATGTTTGCACCTCACTTCCATGACTTTGTGGCCTCCGTGGCTCTGATACCATGTAGAAATTACGATACCCAAATGAGTATTCATGTGATTCTCCTGATCTAGCAATTTCCACTACTTGTTAAATACAGAGTCGCTTCTACTATTATTATTGTGGAAGCAATTTAAACCACCATCACAACCATGAGCACAAAGTGAAATATCAATAACACATAACACATAAGTTTTACTGGGAAAGCGTAAAGCTAAAAACCCCACTATCATATATAATGTATATCATGAATCATGAAACAATATCATACAAAACTCTAATCCAAGAGATCTTAGTACAATACAATCGTCTCACACTGTCATACACAAATTAGCAAATACATGCACCAATTCCTATGTCCAGACAACCTGCCTCCTCTGCACAATCTCTGCAATCTGAATTCTCACAATGAATCGAATGAATACAATTGCCTCGTTTGCACATGCTCATAAGCATATTCACTGCATGTGTGAACAAATCACAACTGATAGCCAAACTGTCCCTTTCACCTGTTATCTCAACTGGATCTCCATTGGAACTGACATGCATGTAGTTAACCGTGGTAAGTATTCAGTTGCATGCAAGTTAACTGATTGTGAATTAATGAATAGTTAATTCATTGAACTCGCACTAATACAACTAAGATTAACTCACTTAACTACACTTGTAATTCTGTTACAATTCCAAATCACTCAGTTATGAATGAGATAATAGATTAATATTTATTGTCTAATTTAATTAAGGGAAAAGTAAATTAGACACATGTTTCTTGTTGACTTTTCAACAAGGATTTTAGTGAAAATTATTATAGTGACATATTTGATTCAGTGACAATGAAATGTTGTCTACATTTTGTATTTATATTACAGGGTGGTTGGACGGGGCAAGGATAGGTGGTTGTAGCCAGCTTCCTATTTTAGCTAGAGAACATAGGGGGTTGTATCCTCCTTGTAGTTGGATCCAGAGAATTGGGGATTTGGAGCTTCCCTCAGATTGTAGCCTAAGAATCTAGGGGGTTGGAGCCTCCTTCCAGTTGGAGCCAGAAAATAAAGGAAGTTGGTGCTTCCAATGAATATACTTTTTAAGGACATATAAGAAAATGTGTTATGTGGTTTTCTCCCACATTGGGTTTCCATGTAAAAAAATCGTTGTATTGTGTATGTGTTTGATTTCTCATTGTTCATGGTTTATATATTCTACAGTCATTGAATTATATTGGTAAATTGATCATAAAGTTAACAACACTTATATTCATTTTGGTTAAAAATGATTAAAAATAATTATTATTGATTCACCCACCCTCTCAGTAATCCAACATGGATTGGGTGCTAGAAAAATAGAAAAAGTATAAATAGATATTCCAAGAGTAGTGAGTGTCAATAGACACCATTATTACTTCATCACAATGAGCATAGCTCCATGGGTGGATGATGATATAGATAGATCTAAGAGATCATCTATATGTAGGTTTGTGTAGGTGATAAGACCTTTAATGTATGGGACCTCATACCCCATAATTTTCTGTAAAATGTGGATCTAAAATCATCAAGAAAACATGGTTGTTGAAATATTGGTTTTCATTGATGTCAACCCTTGATGAAGTCAGGTAGCCCCAATGGTATGGTTATGGAACCCGTATTTGATCAAGGAAAAAGGTCATGAAGGATGGTGTAAATGCAGGTAACTCGCTCATGGATGGATAGTCCTCATCATTTTGTTTTCATTGATAGGTTGTACACCATGTATTTCCTCATAGTTGAGGAGTTATGACCTTGTGAAGTTATAAACCCCGAAGAATGGTCATGAAGCCCCTAGTTGGTTACAAATATTTAATGAAAGGGTAAAGTGGTTGTAAAAATAAATTCAAGAAGCCCCTAAGCTTACGAAAAGAGGTTACCCAACAAAATTATAAATACACCTCAAGGAGGAATTCCCAAATACATTCACTCACTCTTTATATAGAACATATTCTAGTGAATTAGTGATCTATTGGCAAGTTTTGCAATGGAAAAATCCAAGGTAGTGACTAGTGAGAAGTGCAGGAGTTTAGGGGTTGCAAAGGAGAGAGACATTTTTTGAGGAAACCCTAGTTTAGTTTACCCCTATGGGTCAGACTACTAGTGTTCCATGAGGCACCCCGCAGGTTTCATAGGGCTCGTCATGTGAGGCCCTTCTAGACAACAAGTCTTGGTCATGTGAGGAAAAGACAAATTTGAGGAGGACAACAAGGTTTAGGTTGCACATAGGTTTGAAGGTACAGGAGGTCTATGACACAATTTGAGATGGTATGTTATAGGTTTCATGACTAAAGGTATATTTTACATGTGTTTGTTTGAGGCTTGATTCATGTATGGTATGGAATATGCTTAAGGCATATCTTGGAGGCCTCTTGGACATAGGGTTGTTATGGTTGAGGTGATATATGCTTGAGACGTATTCTTGGTATTTGGTTTATGGATGTTATGTTTCTTTATTAAAGGCACATATTTTTTATATTGACTTGAGGCACTTTCTTGGTATGTTATTGATGGTACATGGTACATGATTTTATTATGGTATGTTTTATACATTGATGCATATGTTGGTACACAATTGATGGATGATTTGGCACATGTTACAGGTTGATGGTAAAATGACAGTTACAGGTTGGATACAGTGATAGTGACAATGATAATGGAAGTGATTGTGGTAATGATACTTTTTCTACATTTATATTTCAGGGCGGCAGGACGGGGCAAGGAAAGGGGGTCATAGCCTCCTTCCGGTTGGTGTCAGAGAACACAGGGATTTGGAGCTCCCTCCAGGTTGGAGCTTGAGAATCAGGGGATTGTGCCCTCCTTCTCGTTGGAGCCATAGAATTCAGGGAGTTGTAGCTTCCTTCAGGCTGGGTCCTGTAAATAGGGGGTCATAGCCTCTTTCCAATTGCAGCTAGAGAATTGGGAATTCGATGCTTCTAATGAATGTATTATTTTGATATATAAGAAAATAATTTTGTGGTTTTCTCCCATTTGGTTTTCCACATAAATTATGGTGTACTATGTTTCTATGGGTGTCTATTATTCTCTATTGATTTATATTACTCATGATATATTGATGATATACTGTTGATGATGTTAATGATTACATATTGTGGTTAAAAAGTGATAATAAAGTGCTCATATTGATTCACCCCTCCCCTCCCTCTCATTATTCTAACAATTGGTATCAGAGTGGGTCCTTCAAGAAATAATTTAACCAATGGAAGTAGATCATGGAATATGCTAAGATTGGAGCACCAAGGTTTGATGGAAATAACTATGCATTTTGGAGTAAAAGGATTAAAACCTTTTTACAGGCACATGGATTTGATGTTTGGCAGTTAGCAGTAGATGGATATGCAGCACCATCCACTCCCCTAGCTGGAAAATATGGAAATAAACTCAACAAAAACAACTCAAAGGATAAACGCACCATTATTAGTAGTCTGGATGATTCAGTATTTGTCAAAGTTATGCATTGTAAGACCACAAAGGATATTTGGGATAAACTTAAAAATATTTACGAATGAGATACCAAAGTCACAGGAGCTAAGATTCAAACCCTTAGATCCAAGTTTGAGCAATTGAATATGAAGGAAGATGAAAACATTTCAACCTACTTTATGTGAGTTGACGAAACAGTGAACACTATTAGAGGACTGGGAGAATAATTTGATGAGTCGATGGTCATTCAAAAGGTTCTAATATATCTACCTATGAGATTCGATCCTAAGATATCATCCCTGGAAGAAAGAACAGATATTGACAGTTTGAGCATGGATGAGCTACATGGAATATTCATAGTTTATGAAATGAGGATATAACAAGAGAACCCAATCACAAAGGAATCATCATTCAAATTATCCAATAATATGAAGAAACAAAACAACAAAAATTCAAATCCAAATTACAGTTGCAACGATGATTGAGCGGAAGATGAAAAAGTGGAAAACTTCGTAAGGAAGTTAAAAATAGAAACAAAAAAATACAAAGGTATGATTCCATTGAAATGTTTTAATTATGATGGTATTGGTCATTTTGATTCTAATTTTCCTTATGATAAGAATAAAGGTAGCGATAAAGAAGAAGATCCTAAGAGGAAAAATAAAAATAAAAAAGGAGACAAGAGAAAGAAAAAAAAAATATTCAAGAAACGCTTGTACTCAAAAGAAGACAGCTCTTCATCAGATGGGATGATGATAGTGACAATGATTTATAAAGAGTACTCTTCATGGAAGTAGAAGATGATTCTGAAGATTCTGAAGAAGATGGTGAATTCGATCTCATAGCATAATTAATCAGTGCCTGTTATAGAATTTTTTTCCATACTCTATGCATCATGCTTTGGTGGCCTTCCCTTTCCCTCTATAGACTCAATTTCTCCATTTTTCTCAATCCAAAGTCAAAAATTCCATTTTTGTGCACATACGTGAGCTACAGTTAGACAACATGTGTATACGCAGGTTTCTCCATTACATCCCACGTACATTGGGTTTTGTGCTCAAAATTAAAAATATTCCAGTTTTCCATGCCAAGTCACAGGATCCATAACCGTTGGCCTTTCATATGCTAGAAATGCTCTGATTCGACCCTTCAATTCCCTTTAGAGGCTATAAATTGAGCCATATACAAACCTTGTAAAAAAGGAGAAAACAAAAAGAGAGAAAGTACACTTTGGAGAAATGTTTCCTCATATTACATCCTTTGTAGAAATTTCAATACCATTAATGTATTTCCTACGATTATACTAATCTAACAATTATATTCCATTGTTAAATACATAATCGCTTCTACTAATATTCTTGTGGAAATTAAACCACAATCACAAAGTGAAATATCAACACATAACAAAGAAGTTTTACAGGAAAAGCATAAAGCTAAAAACCCCACTATCATATATTATGTATATCATGGATCATGAAACAATCTCATACAAAACTCTGATCCAAGAGCTCTCGGTACAATACAATCGTCTCACACTGTCATACAAAAATTCAACAAATACATGTGCCAATTCTCTGTGTCCAGACAACCTGCCTCCTCTGCACAATCCCGACAATTAGAATTCTCACAATGAATTCGAATTTCCTAGTTTTCACATGCTCATGAGCATATCCACTGCATGTGTGATTACATGAGTGCACTTCACTCAAATCACAACTGATAGCCAAACTATCCATTTCACCTGTTATCTCAACTAGGTCTCCACTGGATCTAACATGCATGTAGTTAACCATGGTGAATCTTCAGTTGCATGTGAGTTCACTGATTGTGAATTAATTAATAATTAATTCACTGAACTTTCACTAGTGTAAGTTCAGTTACAACTAGTACAACTGGGATTAACTCACTTAACTGAGTTAAACTACTTCAAAACTCTCATAACTACACTTATAACTCTGTTACAACTTCAAGTCACCTCCATGTCTTACCAATCAACCTTTGAACTCGAATTTCCCATAATTAACTGATTTGCCATTTCAGTTAATTATTTCAAGTAATTATGAGATAATAGATTAATATTTATTGTTCAATTTATTTAAGGGAAAAGTAAATTAGACACATGTTTCTTGTTTACTTTTCAACACTCCCTCTCGACAAGAAAGGGATTATCCTTCACCCCAATCCTATCTCTATGATATTCAAATTTGCTCTTGGTGAGCGCCTTCGTCAGAATGTCTGCATCCTAATCTTTCGTAGGAATGTATTGAAGCAACATGATCTTTTGTTGCACACAATCTCTGAGATGATGATACCAGATATCTATATGCTTAGATCTATCATGAAACATAGGATTAATCGAGAGTTTAATGCAACTCTGATTATCACAATAAATCATTGTCGGATCTAAATGAGAACCAAACAAACCAACCAATATCTTTCTCATCCAGATAGCCTCACATGCAGCTTGACTCACTGCCATGTATTCTTCTTTCTCTGAACTAAGTTCCACGGATCTTTGTTTCCTTTTGTACCAAGAAACAGTTGTAGATCCGATACTAAAGATCCCCCCTGATGTGCTCTTTATGTTCGTTGGGTTGCCCGCCCAATATGCATCCATGAAGCCATGCAACTTCACCTCATCCATATGTCTGTACCATAATCCATACTCAGTACTTGTGCCCTTCAAATATCTCAAGACATGCTTACTCGCCTTCCAAAAGAGTTTGGTAGGCTTAACCATCGCTTGACTTAACTGGTTAACCGCATAGCAAATGTCTGGTCTCTTGTTCACTAAATACATTAGTGAACCCATGAATTGTCGATAGAAGGTAGCATCCACTACCTCTCCAGAAGTATCATCCTCTTTCCTCTAGTTTCATGGAAGAGGAGTATCCATGGGTTTGCAGCCCTCCATGTGAAACTTACCCAGTATATCCCTTGCATACTTTCCTTGAGACACAAGAATTTCACCATCTCGCTGCCATATTTCCAATCCAAGGAAATAATGAAGCAGGCCCAAATCCTTCATCTCAAAATCCTTTGCAAGGTGATCCTTACATGAGTGTATCAGTTGCTCATCACCAATCAATATTAAATCATCAACATAAAGAACAATGATTAAAATCTTACCCTCCACCACAATTTGGTATAGGTTTTCATCCACTTCACTTTTGGTGAAGCACAATTCGGTGAAATAGTTGTCTATCCGAGTGTACCAAGCACAGGGTGCTTGCTTCAGCCCATACAGTGGTCTCTTGAGTCTGCACACATGTGAATCTCTGTCAAAGGTCTCAAAACCTTCTGGTTGTTCAATGTACAATTCTTCCTCAATGATCCCATTGAGAAACACAGTTTTTACATCCATCTGATGAATGTGCCAGCCCATCTGCACTTAGAATGCAAGGATGGATCTTATGGAAGAGTACCTTGCGACAAGTGAAAATGTCTCATCATAATCTATCCCCACGATTTGTGAGAAGCCCCAGGCCACAAACCTAGCCTTATATCTCTCCACACTCCCATCAACAACTTGCTTTACATTGTAGATCCATCTCGAACCTACCACTGATTTGTCGACCGATCTTGGGACAATTTCCCATGCATTGTTTTTGACAATGGAGTCATATTCCTCCACCATAACATCAACCCAAGTGGGATCCTACACTACTTCTTGAAAGGAATATGGTTCAGTCACAATACATTTTCTCATGAGATCCATGTATCCAACAAATCGATCAGGAGACTGTCTCTGTCTGCGTTGTGAAGTAGGGGCTCCTACATTCTGTGCAGCATCTAGTCTCAATCTGTCAGCTTTTGTAGTGTGCTTTCTGCCATTTCTGATGGATGGCTCTACTTCAGTGGTTTCCTCCACTCCATGAACCTCCTCATGTGGTGGATCCACATCTTGAGACTCATCTTTGGGAACCAACAGTTCCTCTTCTTTATGCAAGTGTAGCTCCCTCTCAAGAGAAAACCGCATGGATTTCCCCTCATCGAATTTTATATCCCGTCGCATAACAATCATCTTACTGTTAGAAAAATACACACGATAATTATGGGGTGTTTCTGTGTACCCCAAAAATATCCCAACTTCAGCAGTCATTTCCAGCTTCTTCCTGGCATCCTTGTTCACATGCACAAAAATAGATGAGCCAAAAATTTTAAAATGAGAAACATCAGGTTTCTTACTAGTGAAAGCTTCTTCAGGTGTACTCATGCCAAGTATTCTATGAGGACAATGGTTCTGCACATAAACCGCAGTATTGCATGCTTCTGCCCACAAATGCATTGGTAGACCCTGATCATGCAACATCGCTCGTGCTGCACCCACGATCGTTCTATTCTTCCTCTCTGTGACCCCATTTTGTTGTGGGTTATGAGGTGTTATGAGTTCTCTTTGAATTCCTTCTCTATTGCGTAAGTCTTTGAATTCGTTAGAGATGTGTTCTCCACCATTATCGCTCCTTAGAGCCTTCACTTGCTTCCCTGACTCTTTCTCCACCAATGCTTTAAACTCACAGAACTTTGAGAATGTTTGATCCTTCTTCTGCATGAAGAATATCTAGCATTTACGAGAAAAGTCATCAATAAAAATAACATAATACCTATGTTTTGTTGTTGAATCAACCAAGAATGGTACACAAACGTCTATGTGAATTCTCTCTAGGATCACCAAAGAACAGTTCTCCTTTTCATGAAAGGTGGACTTTACATACTTTCCCAGGGTCCACCCCTTGCACTGATCTAACTGAGCAAGTGTTCCCCTTGGAATTCCAGTAGATATTTGTTGCATGATCTTCAAGGCTCCATGATGAAGATGGCCCAATCACCTGTGCCATAATTCGCCCGCATCCCATCTCACCACTTTTTTTGCCTTGCCCACCATGGCACCGCATCCATCTACCTCCAGCATGTAGATATTCTTAACTTGAATCCATATCTTCTTGACTTGACCCGTTGCTTTATGTTGCAAGAAATATTTTCCATCACTAAAAAAAACTCATAGCCTCTGTCCTCCAACATTGTGAATGAGACCAGGCTTTTCTTCAGACCTGGAACATGCATAACATTTTTCAATTGAAATGGTTTACCTGACTCCCTCTGAAAGGTAATGGTACCAATATCCGTCGCATTGTATCGTCCAACGTTTCCCATCTCTATATGCATTCTAAGATCTTTCTCCTCCAAGTCACTGAAAGATTATCTATCTCCTGTCATGTGGAAGGAAGCGCCACTATCCAAATACCACACCGATCTTGATGCACTTGAAGCCATGCATGTGATCAAAGAGAAGTCAAGTTCAAATTGTGAGACAAGAGCCTCACCAGTTATAGCTCTAGCAACCGTATTGTTCTTCCTCTTCTGCGGACAGTTAGTAGCGAGATGCCCATGTTCGTGATAGTGAAAACACTTCACTTTGGACAAATCCAGGTTCTTGACTTCAGACTTGTATTTTTAATGGAATTTATTCCCTTTCCCTTTCCTTGCCTTGGAAGTCAAAGAAAAATCCTCTTCATCATCACGCTTTGATGAATATCCATATCTGGTGTTCTACCTGAACTCCTCTTGCACTAGATCCCACCATAGTCATTCCCAATCTGGCATTTTTTCCCTTCCATTGACAAAGTCTTGATAACTATGCCAACTCTTGGGAAGTCCTAGGAGAGCCAAGCTCACCAAATCATCAGCAGCGACTATTATTCCCACACTTCCAAGCTCATCCTGACATTGGACAAACTTCATGAGATATTTTGGAATGGAGTCGCCCTTCTCCATATTGATCTTCTTGAGTTTATCTTTGAGTGCCAATTTCATATGGTCGCTATTGTTTTGGAACAAATCCATCAAAACCTTCCACATTGCATGTGGTGTGGATTTCCCATGGAGACTTGAGACAATGTGGTCTTGTACTCCCTCCAATAGAATCCTCCTTGCCTTTGCCACTTTCTTTTTCCATGCATCAATATTTGCAATGTCTTTTGCATCTGGCTTAGGAACATCTTTGTCAATGTATTCCTTCAAGCCATTGTCTTCGAGTACTGCCACCATCCTATCCTTCCAAGCAATGTAGTTCGAGATTGCCTCAAGTGCATACTCCAACCTCAAGCCATTGAAAGCCATTTCGATCTTGAATCAACTATTGCACCAAGAAAGTCCTTCTACAAATTCAAATTTTATCCAACCACAAACTCAACTGCTGCAATCCTTCTTGCCCTGGGAGGTTCGCACCTGACCAGTTACTAGCCTGAGGGAAGTTCGCACCTTACCTGTGTATAGCCTGCGAACTTTTTGAGGGAGTTCGCACTGTAAAGCACTATGGGGTGAGGGAGGTTTGCACCTCTCCTTTGAGCAGCATGGGAAAATACTAAGGGAGGTTTGCACCTCTCCTTTGAGTAGGGTGCGAGAATTTATGCTCTTAGAAATATGCATAGTTTTCGGTACTAAGGTTTGCACTCTGCCAGAGACGGGACCTGCAAAAATACTATTATTTTTGTACCTCACTTCCGTGGCTCCGTGGCTCTGATACCATGTGGAAATTTCAATACAATTAATGTATTTCCTACGATTATCCTAATCTAACAGTTATATGCCATTGTCAAATACATAATCGCTTCTACTAATATTCTTGCGGAAATTAAACCATGATCACAAAGTGAAATATCAATAACACATAACACAGAAGTTTTTAGCTTTATTCTTTTCCTATAAAACTTTTGTGTTATGTGTTCTTGATATTTCACTTTGTGATCATGGTTTAATTTCCGCAAGAATATTAGTAGAAGCGATTATGTATTTAACAATGGCATATAATTGTTAGATCACGATAATCACAGGAAATACATTAATTGTATTGAAATTTCTACATCCTTGAGTCCACATCCCTTAGTCCTTTAAGTCTAAACTCTCCTTATGTTCAGCCCCCAAGCTCTCCCTATCATGTGAAGGAGGAACCCAATTAATCCTAGAACTTGTAAGCTTTCCTTGTGGAGGATTGAAGTGGTGAAGGCCCAGGTGGAGGGACTTAGTTTCTCAGTTTCGACGAGTTATTGATACAGGAAGTTGTCACCTATGTACTCCTACTGATTATGTTAATAGAAATACTCTTTTCTTGTTCAATTATATGTTGCAAATGTTTATATTATTTTCCATGGGTAAATTTTCTATACATGTTAATGGATTATGCTAGTTTATATGCTAACATTTCATATATTTTCCATATTTTTGTGTATCTTGGATGTTGAGGACAAGTTGTAGGTATCAGGAATTAGATCGTGAGCTCAATGGTGGTCTCCTACAAACATTTGGAAGAGGTAGGATTTTAGCCGTTATTTTGTTGGAATTTATATTTATCTAGCATACTTGAGATTTGAGTTGATTTCTAGGTGTCATTTCATCTATTGTGGTCCTACCCCAAGCCATAGAGATTTATTCCCCATAATTGAATTGCTGACTCCACTGGGGATTTCTCCTTTTTGGGGTTAGTTGGTGGTTTTTCTCTTTAATTTCTCTTTGTTTTCCTCAGTTTATTTGTTTCCTGTTTCTTAATAGCCTCTACATTGCTTTATATCTGAGTTGCTTGGTCTAGTCCTTACCAAGTCAGTGTATTTCTTGGAATACCTAGGTTTTCCGTTGAAATTTGCATACATACATGGGTTGGATGTGTTTAGGGTGTGTACATATGCTTTTGTTCCCTAAACAATTGTGTACATATTTTTCTAAGCCTTTTTTGGCTTACTATGGTGTTTGTTGGGTGATTTTTTAGTGTTTTTGAGTCTTCTTGGGTCTCTACCATGTTTTTTGAGTGCTTGCAGAGTGATAGGAAGTTGTGTCATTATTGATTTTTTGGGAAACTTGTTTCTTGTCATTTTTCTCATTTTTAGTCCTTGCATTTTGGTCTAAGTAGTAGATTCTTGGTGTCCTTCTTGGATTGTCTTCATGTGATTGCAGTAGGGTCTGACTGAGGGGTTGTTTATTCATTATTTTCATTTTCATTCCCTTATATTGAAAATAAAATAAAATAAATGTTTTTTTCATTTAACTTGAAACATTTTCACTTTTGTCTAGATTTCATTAGTCTTGGCATTTTAGGAAAGATTGCATTGTCATTGAAATTGAAGAGATTGCACCTTGTGCACGGCATTTAGAAGCATACCATTTCTTTTAAAAAATAAGACTAGTACTTAGCAGTGTTTTTACATGCATTTCTTTCACATGTTGAGCCATAACACCATTAGTTTCACGACCACGCCTCTTGAGTAAGAAGAAGCCACTAAAATCAACGCTCAATAATTAAAATTGATTAGACATATTGTATCTTTTAGGGTACATAAACAAGTTTAGGATTTAGGGTCTTGGAATAGGATTTTGTGAGTGAATTTATCCAAGGCTACAAAACTCAACATATGTGTATGTCCAGAGAGTGGTGAAACCCATTGTATAATTGGGGTCCTCATGAGGCTCCACTAACACCAGAGTTAAGAGCGAGGTCATGTGAAGTTGGTTGCAGAGATAGCCCTCCAATACCTTCCTAGTGTCAGAGATATTTCTGGGGTTCTATTTGTATCTGGGGGTTCCTGGGGTACCTTAGTTCTTCTTAAGCCTCGGGCTTAGCTACCCTCCCCATACGGTGGACCAGACCTGCAACTACTCACTCAAGCATTGGTTATACTGTCACAACCTTAGTTGTCTGACCTAGGTATACACACATGTTACTTGCAGGGTTTATTTTGCAGGTACCCTGAGTCAGATAGGGATCAGACAACACATAGAATTTATGGAGGATTTTATCTCTGGAGGGATCTGACCAATTGTGCTATGAATCACACGAGGGTCCTTATAACTCATTCTATTACCTCCACTCTATTTTTCAGGAGTCTCATCCCCTCCTAGGAGAGGTATACCTTATTTAGTTCGGGGGGTCCCTTTTAGCCATCCTATCATGTTTGCATGCATTGGCCTCTAGTTTTATTTAGGAGTGTTCTCTTTGTATATTAGTTGGCCTTAGTATTTTTCATTGTGTCATGAGTTTTGAGTCATTGTGAAGTGATACTAGACTCCCTGTCGGTCTTTTTGATTCTTGAATTAGTTACCACAGTTTGGTATGATACCGAAACTGCCTCCTAAAAGGCATAGATTTAATAAAAATGGTACATACATATCTTTCATGAAATACCACGATCATCCCATCATGAGAACTGATTCATATTTGAGTATTTATTTGACTCCAACCTCCACTATGGTTAGTGGAGTCCTTGCGACTCCCTCATCATCGCTTACTTGGATTTCAGGGACTCCCTCGGTTAGTGCTACCCAGTTCATGAGCACAACTCAGTCTATCGGGATGAATCTCTTTATATTCTTAAATGGCATGACTTCATCATCATCGATCTTCATTCCCCCTGGAAAATTTTTGATGGGGATTCCTAGTTACAGTCTTTAGTCAATTCCTATAGCCACTAATATTTTTTTATTTTGGTATGTTGAATATGACTTTGCACATGTCATCCTCCATTCTGACATCTAACATAAATACTAGTTTTGGGCCCAAGAGAACATTGCCTCCTTATAATAATTTCCCATTTGGTAGGGGTCATATCTCTCAGTCTTTTCCTAGGATAGGGGGTTGGAATACTCCTTCCTTCGGACCCAATCTTAGTTATAGTTTTCAAGGATGTAATGGGAAAATGGGCGATGTTTCTACTTCATATATTCCATCCTTCTATCCTTCGTCCACATTGCTTGTTTTGTCGAGTGATTTTCTTATGGAAACTCCTCCTCCCACATATGGTATTTCCTAAGGGCCCAATGTGTATCCTCACATGGGAAACCCCTTGTACGAAGTTCCTTCATCAAGGGGAAAAGTATATCCTCGCATGGATAACCCATATCATACCATTTTTTCCTCGCGAGAAGTCCCATCGGTGATGATGCCTTTACATCCTTTCATGAACTAGTTAGGAAGGGGATATTATCCTACCAAGAAGGGTCATGTTTTTTACCAGAACCCTCCTTGGCCCGCAATATCTCAAAGTCAATCTTTCCTAGGAGCATGGTCCTAGACACTGCAACCAAGGCTATGTTTTCTATCCATGTTTAATTTACCAGATCTATTGAGATTAATGAATGACCATGCATGTCATCAACTGACATGGACCCTTGTCCCTGCCAAGCTTCCTCTGAACATTATGAAATTCGAGGGTAAGAGTGGCAAGGATCCAGGCGATCATGTTACAACTTATGGTGTTCGTCGAACTCTCTCAATGATGACTCGGTTTGTTTGAGACTGTTTCAATGCACCCTTATGGGGGTTTTTGCAAAATAGTACATTGATTTACCAGGGGGAATGTACCGAACCTTTCATGAGTTGGCCTTATTTTTTATCAAACACTTTCAACTACTAGTTCATTATGACGTCAGTACCGATATTTTATCCACTTTCCATCAGGAAAAAACCACCCACATCTCGGATCACATTCAAGAGTGGTGTAGGAGAAATCGGTTAATTAAAGCTAACATTCCACCATAGTTTCTATTGGAGTGATTCTGTTGTGGGGTATTCTACCCTACGGACTAACAAGCTAGGGCTCTAAACTTGTACGCAGATCATGACCCTTAAGACTTTACTTTTAACCTTCTACCCAAAATCTCAATCCCTTTTCTCATGCAAACATGGGAAGAATCAACTAACCTTTTTATCGACGGTTGAAGTAGATCCTCCGTTGAGCCTTTATCTCCTTGCTGCTGCTGCTCCTTCCACAAAGCTTTCCTGCAATTAAGACAAAGCTACACATGCATGTTATTGATCTACTAGGGGGTTAGAGATAAAACACAAATCAAATAACATAGATAAGACTCATGTATTCGGGACGGGAAAAGTATCTTTTTCATTAATATCAATATGAATCAACTTACAATGATTTCTGAGACCGGCCACCGTTCCTCGATCTTGATCCTGGGCTCCTCCTCTTCTTTTGTCCTCCAACTGCTGCTGCTTGAGTTTCTCCTAAAGCTTGAGGCAAGGCTAAAGGGTTGGGACAAAACTGACTTGGCAATTTGGCAGAGTTTCTTTGCTATGATTTTTTCCTCCCTGAATAGTATCCCTACCCCTCCTTTTATAGGCTAGAAGGAACTAGGGTTTTAGGCGAACTCTCGGCCATGCATGGCCGGGAGTTCCAGTTAACTGACAAAAAGCCCCGTGTCCCAGCGGAAACTTTCCTGATTTTTTGCTTTGTTAGGTACCCGCGGGCTGTAGTGGGTTAGCCCGCGGATACCCGCGTGCAGTAGAAGGTCAACAAGTTGTCCCCCGCGCCCAGTGAGAGGTTAGGGCACGGATTGCTTGTTTTAAGTGGTTTTTCAAGGTTTTATTCAGCATGGCTTTGGCTAGGAAGAGGCATGAGTTGGCCTGATGCCAGGTAAACCTGTGTGGTGCATTTTAGGGTTATAACAGATG
>ML780499.1:1052084-1085016 GCA_009831015.1 Picea engelmannii | reverse complement strand
AGTATCCCTATCTAAGATGATGCTCCTTGGTATACCAATGTGAACCTAGACATGTTCAAAGAACATGTTTGTTTTTTCTTTTCCTTTGATGGTATTTTTATGAGGCATAAGAATGCACATCTTGTTGAACCTATCAACTACCATATAGTCATGTCCCTTCTTGTTTGTTGGCAAACCACCCACAAAATCCATGGATATTTTATCCCAAGGTTAAGTTGGTATAGGTAAGGAATGTTTTAAACCTTCCTATTACTAAGCTTGTTGGTACAACAAAGTATGCATCCTCTAATGTATCGAGATACATCATTTTTCCTTTTGGGCCAATACACATGCCTTTGTAAGTTGGAAACTATCTTCCCAACACCAAAATGTGTTGCAACCTTGGAGGTGTGAGGCAGGTGTGAGCTACTCTATTGAGTTACAATCTTTCATCTTTAGGAACATAGAGCTTGTCTAGCTTGTAGAGAAACACATTCTCAAGATGATATTCAACCTTATTGTCACCTTATTCTACATGAAATTGACCTTATAGATACTAAAACAACTTTTTAAAGTCCTCATATTCCATGTATGCCTCTTTGTATGCATCATGGGTAAAAGGATCCTTGTGCATAAGAGTTCCCAAAAGTTGTATTCTTAGATGTAGGTGCTTGATTGATATTCCATTTCACCTCATTGAAATATTTTTATTGATTATTTTCCCAATTGAAACTCTTACCACTAGATTTTACATGGAGTGGAACAAATACCACTAAAAATGATGCTATGAAATTCATTAGGTATTGTGATGCCCCAACAAATCTCCTAATTTTAGTGACATTACTAGGAACTTGCCACTTGAGGATGGCCTCCATATTTGCATGATCTATATTAAGTTCCCCTCCACCAATCACATGCCCTGAATACCAATGGTTTCTAAGAAAACTCATATTTCCTAAGGTTATCCAATAGTTGATGTTTTTTTTCTAAATCTCTAACACCTGAATGAGATGTGAGATGTGATCTTCCTAGGTATAACTATAAACTAATATGTCATACAAATACACTATTACAAATGAATCTAGATAGTGATGTAAGACATCGTTCATCGATTGCATAAATAGATGGTGCATTACATAAACCAAAAGGCATTACCATCCATTCATACAAAACTTTCCTTGCCTTGAAGGTGATATTCCAAGTATCTTCTTATTTAACTTGTACTTGGTGATATCCCAATTTGAGATCAACTTGGTGAAGTACTTTGTTGGAGTCACTTCACACACACCTAAGATTTATTTTTCCTAAGGTTTTTCCTATGTTTATTAATATTTATCCAATCTTCTAAAGTTTAGGGAGAATATTCTCTTCAATTTTCACTTCAGTTTGACCAGTTGAGTGGAGTCTAGATGTTGCATTGGTTTTCTCACCATGCAACATTGGGGTCATCTCCACTAATGCGCATTTTTCTTGGGATCATAACCAGACTAGTGCATTACCCATGATTCCCTAATATCCTCCTCACTTCACTATGCTTCAGTTAGTTAACTGAAGACTGGTAGACTAGTTAACTCAGCTAGGTGGAAGTTCACTCTCGTAATTTCTCGAGAGACTAGACTAGGTGGCAGTTCACTCCCATAACTTTTGGTGTGTGTCCAGATCACTCTAGACCACCACTATGGTGCATTGGCTTCACCTCCAATGTGAATTGGTTGAATTATGCATAGTATATCATGTGTGAATTATTCATTATTCATTATAGTTAATGAGAATTCTTCCATTCTTTCTCTCTTGCTTCTTCTTTCTCAATTTATCTCTGAAAATGTGTGTGGTATTTTCTAGATAGATCTATTATGTGCAGGTTCAACACATTTACATGGTATCAAAGCTGATGAACTACTAAGAAAATCTACACCGAATTAGTTTTTGTAGGTACCAAATATTGAAGACAGCGGAAAAATGGAATTCCCAAAAGAATTCATTCTTACACCTTATAACTTCTTTGCATGGAAGGAGAAGATGGTCATGAATATTTGAAGTAGAGGATTGTACAGGTTAAACAAGATCACAAAGACATAACTGAAATCAGCCATAGAAAAACCTAAGTATCTAAATCGAATGGATGAAGCATTCAGAACAATTTGCAATCTCATTTCTCTTTATCTCCTTTTTCGCATATCTTCCTGTAAAAAACCCAATGAATATTGGACCACCATGGAAGGTATATTTTGAAAACAATATGATATGAGGGGACACATGCTTGAGGTGGAATTTCTCACATTGGATCCAAAAATATTCGACAATCTCCAAGATTTATTTACAAAATACAAGGATTTACTGTCACAACTCAAAGCTTGCAGGGTTGATAAATCTAAGGAGGAGAAACAAATGTTTCTCACCATTATCTCCAAAATTGGAATTGAATTCTCTATGTTCATATCCACATTCCATTCAGTCAAATTCACCTTTGGAGCCACCTTTAATTTGCCTTCTCTTGAGGAATTTATCGAATCCCTAACACAAGAGCAAACCAATCTCATCAACATGGGGAAAATCAAAGGCCCAAAGGCACATGCACTTACTATGCAATATGGAAGACATCAATATCATAAATATAAAGATAAATACAAAAGGAAATCTCATGTAAATATGAAGAAGGAAGGGTACTCAAAACCTTCACCGATCCAAAGGTGGAAAGGGAAGAAAAGGGAAGAAGTGCACATACTTCCATAAAGGATTACATCCATAATACGCATGCCTGCAAAAATAAATAGATATAATGACTTAAATACTTCAACAAAACAACCTTGTAGATCACATCCCCGAGGGTGCCAAGAAGAAGAAGCCAGAAAATCAGAATCCCAAGAAAGGCAATTCTAGCCATGCCTTGATTGCCATCAAATCCTCTCCTGATGCTTGGATCATAGATTCAGGAGAATCACATCACATGGATGACACAAAAGTAGTCAAATCTTCATTGGATGCATGCAAAGGTCCTCCTATTCTAATGGGGGACAACTCTCCAGTCGAGTTCACCGGTAAAGGAAGGATTGAACTCACCAACAAAATCTTCGAGAATGTATTGCATGTTCCCAAACTTTTCGTATATCTTCTCTCCATGTATCAGATGAAAAATTCTAGCACTAGAAATAAATTCATATTCACAGCTAATGCAGTGAACATATATGACATGAAAACCAATTCCATGCTTTACTTCTTACCCATGCTGATGAAAGCAGTAGGATATGGCATGAAAGGTTCAGGCATTTGAATTTCAGATATATGCAACATCTTAGCAAGAAAATATTGGTTGATAGTCTACCAGAAATCCATTTCTCCAAAGGAATTTGTGAGGAATGTTTTCTTGGAAAACACCCTCAAGAGAAATTCGACAAAGGAAAGACTCATAGAGCTTCCTCTCCTTTAGATCTGATCCATAGTGACCTCATGGGCCCTTTTCCACATCCATAAATCAGAAAAGCGAGGTATTTTCTCATTTTTGTTGATGATTTCTCACATTTCACGTGGATTTACTTTCTCAGGTAAAAATCACAGGTCTTTCAAAACCTCAAAGATTTCAAAGCCCTCGTTGAGACACAGTCAGGAAAGAAAATCAAATTCCTATGAATTGATAATGGGGGAGAGTATGTCAATCATGAGATACAAAATATTTGTCATGAGGTAAGGATTCAGTTGCAGCGCACAGTTCCCTATACTCCGCAACAAAATGGAGTTGTTGAGCAGAAAAATAGATCTCTAAAAGAGATGACATATTGCATGCTACATGCAAAGTCACGTCCACAAAGACTATGGGTCAAATCACTTAATTGTACAACCTACATCCAAAATAGATCTCCCCATATATCTTTCAAGGATAAGACCCCCTATGAGGCTTGGAGTGGCCTCAAACAGGAAGTGACCCACTTTCATATTTTTGGTTCACGTGCATGGGCTCAGACTCCCTCTGAAAAGAGGAAGGCACTTGATCCATAGAGCACAGAGTGTATCTTTGTTGGATACCCCGACGGTGTAAAGGGATACAAAATTATTGATCTTTCCTCAGACTATCTCATCATTGAGCGAAGTGTCCAATTTGAGGAAAGTGTCTCACATGTACCTCAGCAGCCCCATGCAGGAACCTTCATTCTTCCACCTGTCCGAGATGATGAGCATGCACATGCCGACTCTTCTTCATACAAGAGTTCTAATTCCAAGGATTCAGATGATCCATATATAGTCATTGCATTCATATGCAGAGTCAGTGCATCCATGTGTAGATGCAGATCCAGAGCAGAGGCCCAATTAGGCCCAGACTACTCTTCAAGATGCAGGGGATCTTGTTGGTGATCCAGTAAATACTTGGAGGACTTGATATGATTTAGAGGAGCCTCCTATTTCACTCACTTCCATTGAATCATTTCCCTCTCGGCATATTTTCTTGGTTCAGTATTCATATCCATAGTCTTATGGAAAGGCTACTGGAAATCCCTTATGGGAATCTGCCATGCAAGAGGAGTACAACTCCCTCCTCGAGAACCAGACTTGGGATTTGGTTCCCCTTCCTTCTGAAAGGAAAATTTTCAGGTGTAGATGAATCTATAGGACCAATAGCACAATGGATGGACATATTAGCATGTACAAAGCCAGACTAGTTTCCAAATGATTTTAGCAGGTGCATGGCATTGACTATGATGAGACCTTTGCTCAAGTAGTGAATATGGATTCCATACATTTGGCACTTTCCATTACGGCAGCCAAGGGATGGGAATTCCATCAGATGGACATGACGAATGCATTTCTTCATGGTGATCTCTCTAAGGAGATCTATATGGAGTAGCCCCAGGGATTTATGCAGGATTCCTCTTTGTTCTGTCGACTGAAGAAATATATTTATGGCCTCAAGAAGGATCTAAGGGTATGGTATGCCAACATGGACTCCTACCTATTGTCATAGAATTTTGTACGTTGTAAATCAGAAAAGAATGTCTACATGATCAGGACGGTTGATTCACTTCTACTCTTAGTTTTGTATGTTGATTATTTTTTGATCACCGGTTGCTCGACTTCAACGATTGCTACAGTCAAGAGGATTCTACATGATAGGTTCTTAATGATAGACATGGGTCCACTACACTTCTTCCTTGGACTCAAGATCATTTAGGATGCATCAGGCATCAAACTGACTCAGGCCAAGTATGCACAAGATCTCCTTGAGAGATTTCACATTACAGACTGCAAGTCTTCTTCGACTCCTTTCCTATCAGGAGTCAAAATTGAGGATGGTGGGGACACTCCACTGGTTGACATCACACTATACATAAATCTAGTGGGGAGCTTGTTGTATCTCACACACTCCAGACCAGACCTCTCACATGCAGTTGGCATAGTTTCCAGGTTCATGGAGGACCCGCGTGGGCCACATTGGAAGGCTGGAAAGCATATCCTTTGATACGTATAGGGCACCATAAAATTTGGGATTCATTATGTAGTCGACTCTACATTATATATCATTGGGTTCATTGATTCTCACTGGGCTGGTGATAGCACTGATAGAAAGTCCACATCTGGTTACTCACTAACTCTTGGTTCCAGGCCTATCTATTGGTTGAGAAAGAAGCAGGTTGTCATTTCTCTATATTCAGTCGAGGCAGAGTACAGAGGGGTAGTTAACATAATCATTCAGTCTATGTGGCTACAACATTTTCTCATTGAGTTGGGCATTTAGTTTCATCGATCGATCATCATCTGGTGTGACAACCAGAGCACTCTGAACTTCTACATAGATCCAGTTCAGAGGCAGTGGATGAAGCACATCGATATCCACATTCACTACATCTTAGATTTGGTACATGAGGGGATCATTGACCTACAGTTCTGTCCTTCAGCGGAACAAATGGAAAACATCTTCACCAAGACCTTCACTAAGCAGAAGTTCCATTCTCTACGAAATCATCTTGGAGTGAAGGACACAATTTCCTAGAAACTATCAGTTCTTATTTTTACATACATTGTACATTTAGGGGGGGGTTCCCATGATTTTTTCCCTCTTTCCTCACTTTATTTCAGTGTATATTTTGTATGTGGGTACCTAACATGGCCTCGTTGTCAGGACCCATTCTTTATTTTTACCATAGTGATGTTCAGGGGGGGTGTTGGAGTTACTTCACACACACCTAGGATTTATTTTTCCAAAGGTTTTTCCTTAGTATTTATCTAGTCTCCTAATGTTTAGGGAGAATATTCCTCTAGGAGAATACTCTCTTCAGTTTTCACTTCAATTTGACTAGTTGAGTGGAGTCTAGATGTTGCATTGGTTTTGTCACCATGCAACATTGGGATCATCACCACTAATGTGCATTATCATTGGGATCATCACCAAACTAGTGCATTACTAATGATTCCATGATATCCTCCTCACTTCAATTTGTTTCAGTCAGTTAATTGAATACTTGTAGACTAGTTAACTGAGCTAGGTGGCAGATCACTCTTGTAACTGTCTGAGAGACTAGACTAGGTGGCAGTTCACTCTCATAATTGATGTTGTGTGTCCAGATCACTCTATACCACCACTATGGTGTGTTGGATTCACCTTTAGTGTGCATTGGTTGAGTTATATAGATTATATCATGTGTAAATTATTCATTATTCATTATGGATAATTCAGTATTCATTACGGTTAATGAGAATTCTTCCATTCTTTATCTCTTTCTTATTCTTTCTCAATTTCTCTATGCAAATGTGTGTGGTATTTTCTATCTAGATATATTTTGTGTAGTTTCAACACATTTACATACTTGGCATGTTGCAATTGGTCTAAAAAATCATCAATCATGTGTAGAGGTTACTGATTCTTGAGTGTAATCTTGTTCAAAGATTTGTAGTCAATACACTTTCACCAAGTCCCATCCTTCTTGGGTACTACAATGATAGTTGACCCATAAGGTGATGTGCTTGGTGTTGGGCTCTAAAGATGTCTAAAAACAACCTTAGTTTAACATTAATTTATCAACCCGAGGATTCGTCTTTTATCTCAAAGAATATCGACAAAGTCTTTGCAGATAGCTTATAGAGGCTAAAATCGTGTAGTGAAAGAAGATCTGAGTTTATCAACAATCAAGTTCCTCAAAAATTCATTAAATATTCTAGAGATTGAAATCTAAAGCTGTGCAAAAGGAAAGGAACTAGCTAATCTATTGAATTCATTCTAAGAACAGTAATTGAATCTAGATAAAGACTTGCAGAAATTACTATCATTATGAATCAAAATTGTTGAAAAGAAAAAGGTGAATTACTCCATCTATGGAAAGGAACAAAGACTGTAATCTAACTGAAAAGAGACGACAATCATATTTCTATTGAAAGGAAAAACAACTATATTCTAGCAGAAAGGAACAGAAAATGTAAACTTAAGTAAAAGGAACGGCAAATGTAACCTAAGTAAAAGGAACAACAAATGTAAACTTGTGAAAGGAACAACAGATGTAAACTTATGAAAGGAACAACAGATGTGAACTTATGAGGAACCTTCATGCATCAAATCTCAGTAATAGGAATTGGAACAGTAATCATTTTAATGCTTCAGGGACTATCTATTTCTTGCAATTGACGTGAAATCATCAACACACTTATGCGTTTGTTAACTACTATAAAAGAGAATCGAATCACAAGACAGAATTTGAGCTGATCTAATTACAGATCGAATAGTAGATCCTTCAGACTGGGCCCTCGGTCCTTAGAAGCACTGTTATTTGAAACTCAGTATATAAAAGTGGAAAAACTTCTCAAGGCTTCTATTGATTTCATAGATGGTACAACATTTCTACAAAAATTGCTAACGCATAGCAATTCTGTATTCTCTATTCTTGAGTGCAATTCTTTTCATTTTTTCTTCAAGATCTATTTACCCCTTATATGTTACAATAATCTGGGTAAATTAAGCTATCCTGAGGATCAAGAGATCCTCAGGATTGCTTTACTATTACAATAAGTAACTCAATTATCTTTAAAACTGCTTTGCGCCATAAAGTCTTGAACCTCCAATAGCTTGCGCATCTTCAAGATTCCCCTTGCTATCTTGGGTTTGAAAATATTTAACCAATCCTGCAATAAAACCAGGCAATTCCAATCATATTTAGGATCT
Source organism: Picea engelmannii (assembly GCA_009831015.1). Taxonomy (NCBI): domain Eukaryota; kingdom Viridiplantae; phylum Streptophyta; class Pinopsida; order Pinales; family Pinaceae; genus Picea; species Picea engelmannii. The sequence goes on along the minus strand of ML780499.1, from coordinate 1,076,897 downwards.
ATGTAATCTAATCTCCAACAATCAATGCTAAAGGGTATATTATTCATTTTCTATTCTATTTTCTTCTAAATAACCGAAAAGTCAATCAAGATGATATCATGAAATGTGGGAAAAAGGAAGATATTTATACATTTTTCATAACCTAACATACCCCCCAGATTACCTTCTTGCATGTCCTCATGCAAGCTGAGATTTTACATGAAAAGACGTAATGATGTAAGATGGAAAGGTTAGTTCCCCAAGCCTTCTGAACCCATTTCTTCTTTTGAGTTCTCCAAAAGCAGCATCCTCCCTCTTCTTGTTAATTTGATAATATTTTTGGTAACTTTCTGGAGGGAACTAGATGATAGGGGGATTATATATGCACCCAATCCAAGAAGGCCCTTCCTCTTGGATAAATCTAGAATACCTCTCTATTCTAAAGGTAGCTGCAAAGAAATTCCTATACCCAAAGGGCTCCCTACTCTTTACTTCACTAGAGGAGGCATCCCATCTCAGTTTAGAAGCAGCAAGAGCTTCCTCCTTAAGCTCCCTAAAGTGAGTGATACTTGAACGTATGACCTATAGATGGATGGGGGCCAAGGAGTATATGACCCCTTTCCTTTTCATAAAAGTTTTATGTCACATAATGGCTGGAAAGGACTTTGGAGGCTCCCCCCTAACCCAGAGATCCAACCCAACATCCCTTTTTAGGAAGGTTTTATGAGCTTTACCCCATATGAATTGATTCTGAGTGAATGACAGAAATGCCTGAAACTGTATATCACCTATGAATGGGCCAGGGTTATCCTCCCTGTTTTCTTCTAGAATGAAATTATGAAAGTATAATTCACACAAAAAGTATTGTACCTTTTCATCCTTCTCTATGAAACATGAAATAAAATCAGGTATAGTGGCAAAAGAAATAGGTTTTCCTGCTCTGATGGCCTTCACTCTCAATAACAAATATCGTTCCAGCAAGAATAACGTGTAATTGGTGGCAGGAGCTCTGCAATTAATAGCATCAGAGTAGACATCATAGATTTCCTTGATTTGCTCCAAATCTTTTTCCAATTGGGTTTGCACCTTTTAGATCTTCTCTTGGGCTCTGGTGAGCGCAGCATAGGTCTCACCCTCTATTGTTGTCATTTCCTTCAATTCTTTAACAATCCTTTGATATTCAGTCCTAGTTACCATTCCATCTTAGTGTTGAGCCAATGCTTGTTGGGCTTGTGTAAGTTTTTCTTTTAGTCTATCGATGGTGACACTCTGTGCTTGAGATTGAGATGCTTGGTATTCTTCCATAGCGCTCATCTCTTCCCTGGATTGAATTAATGCTTGTTGGACCTGTGCAAGTTCTGCTTCCAACCTGTCCACAATAATACTTTGTTTCTGGGACTGGAGTGCTTGGTGCTCTACCATAGTCAGCAACTCACTTCTATTTTGAACCAAGGTTTGTTGAGATTGCATCAATTCTTCCTCCAATCTCCTGATGGTAGCATTCTTCTCAAGGCATTGAGCTTTCTGCACCTCAGCATTAATTTCTTTTGTATCTATCATATTTCCTGTGTCTCTAAAGGAGGTGCCTCCTCATTCTGGGCTACTATTTCTTCTACTACTATTTCTTCAGGGTATGTCTGTATCCCTACAGAATTTGTACTGACTACTTCTTTAGGAAGAGGGTTTCTTCCTTGTACTCTAGCCCTTTTGTTCTTCTTTCTTCTGTGGGATTTATTTTCCTGTTCTAACTATTTCCTCAATTCCTTAATAATTTCCTTGAGTTTAACTACCTTCTGCTTTAATACTTCAGTCGTCTTAGCATTCTTCTTCAACAGTTTATTTTCTTTTTTTAACTTTCTAATTTTCTTATGGATTTTGGTTGATTTCTGTTTATGGGAGGTCTCAAGGCCTTCTTCATTCTGGCTAGCAGATGGTTGTTCCTCTGTTCCTTCCAATTGTTCTATCTATCCAAGAGGGATTCTTGTTTCGAAATGGGGTTCTTCATGTGCTCTGTCCTCAAGAAAAGACATTTCAATATCAGGAAAATATTCAACTGGTTTTGAAGAGGAGGGTTGTTCTAGGTATATTTCTGGATTATTTGTGCCTCTATCAAGTGAGGTTCCCAAGCTTCCCAAAGCTTGGGCTATTTCTACCTCGTAGCTCTTCATAAATTGTTTTTTCAGATGTGATAATGTCGGTTGGGTGTCTTCCTAATCATTCCTTTGTGAGGTCTGTTCTTCTTGCCCAATTCCGTGAGCATTATTGCATGGAGACTGTTTTGTAGAGTTCTGAAGTTCTTCGGGCTGTTTTGTTGTATCCTGAATTGCTTCAGTTGTTTCCTGGATTCATCTGCTTCTTCTCCTTGTCTGAATGATGGTTGTAGGGGTAGTAGTTTCTTTCTTCCTCTTTTTTGTTAATGCCTGTGTCTTTGAGGTCTGGGTCTCTATGATTTGGGCAAGATCTACCTCAGCTTCAGTTTAAGGAGATGGGATTTCCCTTTGGGTAGTAGTCTCCTATGCCTATCTATATTCGATTTCCTGTGGTGGTTCTTCATGGCATAATTTAGGTTTCTCTAGTTGTGGAGGTCTATTGGCCTCAATCAGGTTATCCCAGATCAATTAAGTTTGCATCAGTGCTTTAATTTTTATCAGTTTAACTAATATGTGGTGTTTGATAACAGTAACAGGGTCCTTGGATTTTTGTGTTCTCAGAGAAACCTCATGTAACATGGCATTCAAAAAGAAAGGTATATTAAGTACTAACCGTTGTTTTAAAGCTACCAGGAATTTGAGGTGGCGAGGTCAAATTATGTCATATCATCCATCACAAGTGATGTACCGTTGAATTACCCCTACAAGTTCTTTCCATGGTTCTCTGAGGGTACTAGGGTTGAGTCATTTCCCTTTCTTATCCAATTCTTCCCCAGGGTCTGTGAAGGTTTCCACAGCTTCCTTCAATGTTGTGTATCGTCCTGTCCACTAAATGCCTGTATTAGGGAGGCCTGTGACCTCTGCTAATATTTCTGAGGTGACTGAGATTTGTATGCCCCGCACCATAGAGTTTTCCCCCTGCAAATTCTGAAATAATTCAAGCATGACATTCGTGTCATATCCTTGAAGCCGGTTGAAGTACTCCGTCCACCCTAGCTGATGCAGGATGTCTCTTGCTTGCTCTGTAAGATTTAGTAAAGTAGGTTCCCTACGCACACCTCTGCCACGCATTTTGTGAGAAAATATGGATGACTATTGTTCCTGGTAGTAGACGTGGTTAGACCAGATTTGGAGGAAAAATTACCGAGAATAGAAAATATCATAGACAACAAATGTATCTAAATGAAGGTATTTATTACAATCATTACTATCTGCATCGAGAAGTGTGTCGAGCGTCCACTCCCCTTATTAATAGAAAGGTCAACCTCAACCGTCAGCATAGGGAAGAGTAATGATTGTAGGTATTGGTGGATAAAAGTAATGATTGTACGGCGACCGCCAATGGGGATTAATGATTTATGTTTGAACAACATATTTAACGGTAATCATTAAATGTTAATCCGCTTTTGTGGAATTGAAAATACCTATACTCAAAAGAATTCTTTAAGGATACATGTGCCAAATAAATTAAATCTATTCAGTTAAATAATATCCCACATATCATAATGTTGTTACTTTTTCGTGTTATTGAATACAACTGAAATGATAGCCTCATTATTGAGTGAAGGAAATATAGAGAGACGCAGAAACTTGGCGTTTAAGGTAACTTCCATGCCACAAGCAGAGCCACTATTGCCAACAGGCGTCCATAGCCTCGACAGGGTTTCCTTTTAACCTGAAGATGAGCTTGTATCCTTGATACTTGTTTGAATCAGCTTTTCCAAAAAGACCATTATCCTGGTTTGGTAGCCATAGTGATAATGCCACTCACTAGATTGTAACCTAGGTGAACAAGCCAGCTCCTGATGAGACCCCTTGTCCTTTGACTAAAAAATGTCAAAATCCATTGCCCTAGTGTGGAAGCCATAGTGGGAATGTCACTTAGGTTATTATCCTATGATCGTGGTAGGCTGGCTCGTGATGAAACCCCCCTATTCTTTGTGGAAAAAGAAAAAACAATTGTTGATAGATATATAAATTTATTTATTATTTATTTTTTTTGGGGGGGGGAAGTTTTTAATTTTTTCTGAAAAAGACCATTATCCTGGTTTCGTATCCAGATGATGATAATGCCACTCACTAGAGTGTAACTTAATTGAACAAGCCGGCTCATGATGAGACCTCTTGTCCTTTGACAAAAGATAATGTCAAAGGTCATTGCCCTGGTGTGGTAGCCATAGTGGGAATGTCACTTAGGTTATTATCCTATGATCATGGTAGGTTGGCTTGTGATGAGACCCCCTATTCTTTGTGGGAAAAGAAATAAATTTTATTGATTTATTATATTATTGTATGAAGGGAGGCTCATCTACTCCTTAAGAGTAAGGGATGGTGTAAAGAAGTGTAAGGATGCCAAGTAAAAGTGTGCCACATATTCCTTATTAGTTATAAACGTGAGGTATCATTTAAGTGTAATATATAAGGGGGGAAAAACAAATTATGGTGGTTACAGATTATGAACAAGGTTTAAAATATTTCGAAGGAAGTGGTCCAAAAAGCAATTTGATAAGGTATGGGAGATATTCCACAAAATAATGATGGATCGTTAGAAATAATGTTGATGAAAATTATTTTGGTGAAAATTGTACCCCAAAGGAAAGGTTTAGTGTTTTATCAGCAAGGAAGGAATGGAAAAATGAATAATAGGTGTGCAAAAAAAGAATAGCAATTGTTCTGTTCAAAGGAACAACAGACGTGCAAAAGGAACAACAATTGTTCTGTTCAAAGGAACAGTAGGCGTGCAAAAGTCATAGCAATTGTTCCGTTCAAAGGAACAACAGGGGCGCAAAAGGAACAACAATTGTTCCATTCAAAGGAATATCAGGCACGCAAAAGGAACAACAATTGTTAAATTCAAACCATCTGAATTTGTAGAAACCTAGTATGTATTTTTCTTGAATTCAAGGTTGATTCCTCATCAACTAAATTCATTTGTGATTTGGTTTATTTCAAAATTAAGTAATGGATTGTTTGTTAATGTTATAAATTTCATTATACTTGCCCAATTGTTGTTGTTGAATCATGACACATTCATTTCTCTACGGAAGAAAAGGTATGGGTAATGAGACGAAGCAGGAGTTCGAAACAGAAAAGGGTGCTAATTGAGTTCATCATGGTTATCCTCCCTAGTTTTGATTTTCTCGAATGACTGTCGAAAATAAAAAATAAAATATCTAAAAAAAATCTACAGAAAAAAAAATTATATACAGTATATACAGTGTCAGCAAATTTCAATATTTATGGAGTTGGGGTGGCTAGATTACCTTCCCAGCCAGCCAAAATTTGAATGGTAGGGTCCTTACTTACCTCCTGGCAGAAAGATTCTTTTGACGACGGCCGATGATAAAGTCATAGCCGGTGTCCATTGACCCGAAATGGAGATCTGGACCCGTCAATGGTGCTTAACGTAACTGTGCCATTATCATGGACTTCACTGATTTCGTATGGTCCTAGCCACCATGTCTGTAATTTTCCCAGAAAATCCTGAAATCTAGAATCATAGAGGAGCGCCCAGCCTCCTTTTTTAAATAGTTTTTTCTTTATATGCTTGTCATGCCAGGTCGATCTCTGTTGTTGAATAATAGTTGTGCGCTCTACAGTAGACATGCGTGCTTCATCCAATTCATTGAGTTGTTGAAGGAACTGTTTATGTGCTTTTGTAAGATCCAGTCCGATTTCCTGGGCCATCCTTAGAGTCTTGATTTCAAACTCGATTGGGAATATGGGTTATTTGCCATAGACTAAATGGTAAGGAGAGTAGCCAGTGGTATTACGCCATGTTGTGCGGAAATCCCATAAGGCGTTTGGGAGCTCATAAGCCCTTTTTTGTCTATTTGTTGAGACAGTCTTTGTCAAGATTGCCTCCAGGAATTTGTTGGTGCTTTCCACTTGCCCATTTGCTTGTGGATGATATGGAGAAGTAATTATGTGTTTGATATGATAATTATCTAGGGTGGTGGTGATTCTATGAGATGTAAATTGTGAGCCCCCATCAGTAATTACCTCTCTTGGTAGTCCATAGCATACAAATAATTTGAAAAGAAATTTGATGACTACTTCTTCTGTTGCATTTGGCAATGCTTCTGCCTCTACCCATTTAGTCATGTAGTTTGTTGTGACTAGAATATAGGCCTTCTAATTTGACTTTGGGTTGAAGGGGCTAATGAAGTCTAGTGCCCATCTCTCAAATGGTTCCGCGACTACTTGTGCTTTCAAAGGAATTTCATCAGCCTCACCTGGTTTTCCCACCATTGACAACTATCATAGGTTTGGATGTATTTCTTCACATCTCTAAATATTGAGGGCCAATAATAGCCCATCTGCAGAATTTTGTGTCCAGTCCTATGGTCTGCAAAATGCCCACCATAGGGCTCATCATGTCCAGCTTTTAATATTTCATAGATTTTGTCATCTTGTACGCATTTGTGGATCTGGAGATCAGTTCCTGTATGGAAGAGATATCCATTGATCTAGGCGAATTGTGCGCTACGCTGGACGATCAGTTTTCTCTCCTTCGATGAAAGATGTGTCAGTAATCTTCCTACGTCTAGGTAATTTTCCATGTCAGCATGCCAAGGTGGATTTGTAGTAACGGTAAACATATTCTCATCTAGGAATCATTCTTCGACTATTAAGGAGTCACCTATCTTTGGTATGCGGGATAGGAAGTCTGCGACAAGGTTTTCTCTCCCAGGTCAATCTTTGATGGTGATATCAAATTGCTTCAATAATAAAAACCATAGAGTGCCTCATCCATTAGTAATTGGTTTATTAGCCAGATATCTAATAGCAGAATGATCATTATACAGAATGACCGGATAGCCTGTTGTATAATGACGAAATTTATTGATGGCATGTATAACAGCTAAAAACTCTTTCTCTATTACTGTATAATTAAGTTCAACTGGATTAAGATTCTTGCTAATAAAATAAATGGTGTAAGTTTTCTTCTCCTCCTCCTGTCCAAGGACAACACCTATGGAAATATCTGATGCATCAGTGGAGATGTGGAATGGTATTTTCCAATTTGGCCCCCTCAACACCGGTGTTGTTGAGATCAACTTTTTGAGTCCTGGAAATGCCACATCACACTTGTCAGACCACTAAAATTCTACATTACCAGTCAAAGCATGTAAAGTTGCAGTGGTTCTTGCAAAATTTTCCATAAACCTATGATAGTATCTTGAAGCGCCAAGGAAACTATGTACCTCAGTTTGTGTGTGTGGTGTGGGTAGATTAAGGATTACCTCTATTTTTGTTGGGTCTACCCTAATTCCATCTACAGAGATATAATTCCCTAGTACCACACCTTTTTTCATCATCATGTGACACTTTTCGTGGATTAAACATAACCTGGTCGCAATACACCGTTCTAGTATTTTCTCCAAGTTATTCAGTGCTTGATCGAAATCGTCGCCATAAGGAGTGAAATCATCCATATAGACTTCAAGTCCTTTGCTGATCAGATCGTTGAATATGCTCAGAATGGCCCTTTGAAAGGTGGCTAGAGCGTTACAAAGTCCAAAGGGTAATACTCTATATGCAAAACTGCCCCAGGGGCATGTGACTATAGTTATCTTGATCTTATGGGGCGATATGAATCTGATTGTACCCACTAAAACCATCTAGGAAAGAAAATAATTTCTTTCCTGCCAAAGTATCTAGGACCTGGTCAATGAAAGGAAAAGGGAAGTGGTATTTTTGAGTGGCTTTGTTAAGTTCCCTGTAGTCGACACAGATGCGTCATTTCCCATTTTTCTTTGGGATGATCACTAATGGGGAAACCCATCGACTATCTAAGATGGGATATATTAAATTTACATCCAACATTTTTTGTAATTCTTCTTTAACGATATCCCTGAGGTGAGGATTTAATCTTCTCTGTGGCTAGCGGATAGGTCGGGCTTATTTTTCAACATAAATGTGGTGTGTACATATTTTTGGATCAATACCTTTCATATCAGAATATTCCCATGCAAAATATTGTTGGTATTTGGAGAGGACATGAATTAGCTTTTTCTGGTGTTGTTCATCTAAATTGACATTGATGTTTAGAGGCCTCTCGGGTGCGATCTCGACAGGTTTGTTGTTATGAATGGTTGTAGTTAGAATTTGTTGTTCCATTAAATCTTCCAGCAGTTCCCCATGTGCTTCACAGTTTAGAACAACTTGGATCATCTGGCAGGTCGGGTTGCTCATGGTGGCCAGATTATTGATAAACCCACTAATTACGTCATCCTCTAGCTGGTTTTTAAGTTTGAGGGCTTCTTCCTGTGTAAGAGGGGCTCGTAAATCCCTCTTTGGGTATCGTGGTGGTGGCAATCGTGGATATACAAAAGTTGGACTAGGTTTAGCAGGAGGATATAAAATGAGGTTCTTCGTGATACCCCCTCTAGTGATTGTCATATTTCCTGTTCGACATCCTATGTACGCATCTGCTGTTGCAATCCATGGCCTGCCCAGTATCAATGGATGCCCTTCAAGTCCACCTTTTGGATCGATGATGAGGAAGTCCACCGAATATTCCTAAGAGTCGACGAAGATGGCTATATCATGTAATGTGCCAACTGGTGGAACTACCGATCGGTCTACAAACTGCAGCATTATTTTAGTGGGTTCGAAGGAGTTAAAACCCAAGGTATTGCAAGTTTCCATAGTCAGGATGTTGATGGTTGCTCCCAAATCAACTAGTGTATTGGGAAAAGAGTAGCCCTGGATCTGAACTGTTACTATGGGATTCCTCGAATCTGCATATTTAACCGGTTCTTGTCTACCTAAAATTAGATCAGATAAGGATCCTACCACGCGGACTGTTGATGATGGATTTTTAATTTTTCTGATATGTTTTCTCCCACATAGCTCTTTGATTGTTTTTGCGTAGATGGGGATGTCTTGAAGAGCTTGCAGGAGTGGAATATTGATATATAAATTCTTGAGTTCCCTTACAAGGTCGAAGTTGGGATATACGGTTGGTTTTTCTATCATCAATCTTTCGAGGAACAGAGGGGAGGGTGTTGCACCCTTATCAGGATCTTGTGATTCAACTGTGTTTCCCCCCTGCTCGATTTCTTCTATTATTACTATAGTCGAAGGTGTTATTGCTAGTTGTTTCTCCTGCCCTTGAAAAACGTCATTTTCTTCAGGAGAGATTATTCATCCCGATCTTAATCGTAGTTTGTTGCACCCTACCGAGTTGATCTCTCCTTCTCCATTTTCCATAATCTAGACGAGCTGAGCTGGTCTATTATTTGGATTTGGGTGTGGTTGGGCTGGTAGTTGAGGGTGCAATTGGGATTGTGGATTTTGGGATAATTGAAATGGGGCTTGTAACATAGGTTGAGTTTGAGGGGCCATCCCCATGGGTTGATTGTTTATCCCCACAGGGTGCTGCCAATTCTGATTCCAATTTTGGTTTTGGGCAGTCATGTTGGGTCACTGTGAAGGGTAAATGTTGTTATTGGATTTTTTCCAGGATGAGGTGGGATATTGTGAGTTGGGCCAAGTAGAAGTTGTAGTTGGATGATTCTGCCAAGCAGGGATTGCAGCGGGCTGGTTTTGCCAAGTGGGATTTGCAGGTGGATATTGTTAGGGTTACCATTTTTTATTAGTAAACAGTTGATCCTGCCATGTGCTACCAGGAGATTGCTGGTTATACTGTCCGAAGAAGGAAGAGGAAGGGTCTTGCAATGTATTTGGGGGGCAATTCTGCCATTGACGACATTGAGCCATTAGATATAATGGTTATGTTTCTTCTTCTGTTTCCCTAAATACATGTTTCAGTCCAGGAAGTGGTGGGCATTGTTCTGTGTCATGATCCTTGGCACAGATAGCGCAAACCTGGACCGTGTCCAAAGGGAAATCCCTTGGACCATGTTTTCTTCTGCACCTATGGAAAAATATGGCTAACATTTGTTCTGCTTCTATTTTTTTTTTGTTTGGCTTGCAACACATCCAATTGTGTAGTCAGAGTGCTCAGAATGTATGTTTTAAATTTTTCTAAGAGATTACCAACTTCATCTCGAGTAACACCCCCACTGGTAATGTTGCTATTTCTGGTGAAGGGGGTATGTATCCCTGATCTGGTGCGTGAACTTCCTCTTGAGCACTTGATGCACAATAGGACAATGGCATCATAAGTTTCTTGATAAATATCACCTTTCCCCATTAAATTCAATGTTTCTACCCATTCGTCTTTCATACCTTTAATTAGATTTTCCTTAAGTACTTCCCCTGGTAGCGTGCCATAGGGTGATCTTTGTAAATTATATTGAAATCTCTCTACATATTCTTCTAATGATTCATTTTCTTTTGCAGTCATTTGAAAGATTTCATCTTTTAATTCTCTGGTTCTACAATAATCCTAATATTTTGTCAAGAAGGCTTGTTTCATTTCATCCCATGAGTTTATAGTTCCTCCCCCTAATCCCATGAACCAACATAGAGCTGCTCCTTTCAAAGTGGAGGGGAACAATTTTAATTTTTGGGGTTCAAATGTGTAATCATATCCTCTACATAGGACATCAAATTCAAATAAGAATGCATCCGGGTCTTCTGAGATTAATCTATGAAAGGTTGGCAGGTTTTGTAGGGGAATAGCCTTCATGGGGGCATTGGCAGTTGGATCAACTATCAGATATTCCAAAGTGGAAGTCTAGGGACATTGTGGATTTGGTTGTGCCATTTGATTGAAAATATGCCAAAAATCTTTAGGGATTTCTTGATCCGGATATTTTATTTGAATTGATTGATTATCTGATCCTCTAGGGGATCTGATTGCACTCCCTCTATCTAGGATTTCAATTATGCCTTCTTTCATAGGAGATTCAGGATTGGGTGGTGGGTCTGTCTTAGTTATCCCTCTAGTTTCTCCTTCTCCTTCCTCCAGATTACAAGATTTTCCCTCTCCTAAAGGGTTGAGGGGTGGAAGATCTGTGCTCTAAAATCTTAGCTCGGTCCCTTCAGTTTTTCTATGAATATCGGCGTGGGTTGCAGTTGGTGAAGCTGCCACCTGAGGGATTCGAGTGGATCCTTTTCTAGGTCCAACTAAGGCTTGAGATTCTACTTTTCGGATGATGTCGTCTATGAAAGTACTTCTTCCAGGGAGCATCGAGCCCTGGGGTTTGGTAATTTTTGGTGGAGGTTTTGGTTTTTCAAGATCTTTCTTCTTAGTCATACACACTTCACACAACAAAAAAGGAAAAATCAAAAAAAGGAAAAAAAACACCTATGCAACCTCTTAATGTGTCAGCTGGAGGTAGGCACTGGTATAAGCATCTTACTTATTTCCTTCATAGGTTCTTACCTTCTGTCTTCAATACCTCATCCTCCAGAGGCACAATCTATGCTACCTTTGACATTCTTCCTTGACAATGGCGCCAAAATGCTGGGCTCTAAAGATGTCTAAAAACAACCTTAGTTTAACATTAATTTATCAACCCAATGATTCTTCTTTTATCTCAAAGAACATCGGCAAAGTCTATGCAGATAGCTTATAGAGGCTAAAATCATGTAGTGAAAGAAAATCCAAGTTTATCAACAATCAAGTTCCTCAAACATTCATTAAAGATTCTAGAGATTGAAATCTAAAGCTGTGCAAAAGGAAAGGAACTAGCTAATCTATTGAATTCATTCTAAGAGCAGTAATTGAATATAGATAAAGACTTGCAGAAATTACTATCATTATGAATCAAAATTGTTGAAAAGAAAAAGGTGAATTACTCCATCTATTGAAAGGAATAGAGACTATAATCTAACTGAAAAGAGACATCATTCATATTTCTATTGAAAGGAACAACAACTATATTCTAGCAGAAAGGAACAACAAATGTAAACTTAAGTAAAAGGAACGGCAAATGTAACCTAAGTAAAAGGAACAACAAATGTAAACTTATGAAAGGAACAACAGATGTAAACTTATGAAAGGAACAACAGATGTGAAATCATGAGGAACCTTCATGCATCAAATCTTAGTAATAGGAATTGGAACAACAATCATTTAATGCTTCAGGGAATATCTATTTCTTGCAATTGACATGAAATCATCAACACACTTATGCGTTTGTTAACTACTATAAAAGAGAATTGAATCACAAGACAGAATTTGAGCTGATACAATTACAGATCGAATAGTAACTCCTTCAGACTGGGCCCTTGGTCCTTAGAAGAACTGTTATTTGAAACTCAGTATATAAAAATGGAAAAACTGCTCGAGGCTTCTATTGATTTCATAGCTGGTACAAAATTTCTACAAAAAATGCTAACGCATAGCAATTCTATATTCACTATTCTTGAGTGCAATTCTTTTCCTTTTTTCTTCAATATCTATTTACTCCTTATATGTTACAATAATCTGGGTAAATTAAGCTATCCTGAGGATCGAGAGATCCTCAGAATTGCTTTACTATTACAATAAGTAACTCAATTATCTTTAAAATTTCTTTGTGTCGTAAAGTCTTCAACCTCCAATAGCTTATGCATCTTCAATATTCCCCTTGCTATCTTGGGTTCGACAATATTTAACCAATCCTGCAATAAAACCAGACAATTCCAATCATATTTAGGATCTATGTAATCTAATCTCCAACAATCAATGCTAAAGGGCATATTATTCATTTTCTATTCTATTTGCTTCTAAATAATCGAAAAGTCAATCAAGATGATATCATGAAATGTGGGGAAATGGAAGATATTTATACCTTTTTCATAACCTAACACTTGGTTGAATTTCTCCCTTCTCTAGTAGTTCATGCAATTGTTTCTTCATTTCGTATGCTTCTAGGACATACTGTCTTTACATCCCAATATTTTGTAATTGGGAGTCAGGAAACAACTGTATCTTGTGCTCCACTCCCCTCTTAGTTGGTAACCCTTTAGGCTCCAGGAACACTCCTTTGTATTCCTACAATAACTCCTCTAATTGCTTTTTCTATTCTTTAGTACATCCCTTCATATATGCCTTCACTCTTGCCGATTCATCCCTTAGCTAATTTTCTCTTAAGAAAATTGATACAAATTTTCTTCTAGAACTAATCAACTTTTTGGCTTGGTTATAACTTACTAGAGATATATTCCATTTACATTTGTGTTCATTGATAATGAAATACTTTCCATCCTTGATCAGGTGGTGTCATTTTTCTCTCCTAATGAATATTGCATCCCTCGTATACATGTAGGGGCTTCCAAACACTACACACACATCAATGGGTACTACATATAACTCCATTTCATCAATAACATATGCACTTATAGAAAATTTTATCTTACACTATTTAATGACTTTGATCTACGCATCTTTATTCACCCATCCCAATGGATATGGGCTCAGATGATCATGAACTTCCAACCTAATATTTCTTACCAAACCATCTTCTATGAGGTTGGCCTGTGAACCGAAATTGAAAAGAGCATCCACCTTGGTATTCTTTACATGGATCTTAATTTGGAAGAGTTTATTCGTCTCCTTCTCTTCCTTATGATGAAGACTACTCAATTTGAACTCCTTCTATGTTGAGGTGAAGATAATATTCTCATCCACATCCAAGTTAATCTCTACCATGTTGTCGCAATCCCTACCTAGCAAGTTCTTCTTATTGGAATCATCTTTAAAATTCTTTGGATTCATATATGGATGTATCTCCCAACACTTATCTTCAATGTGACCATCAATATTACAATGATTACAGTTTAAATTAGAGACACCAGCCTCCCCAAAAGATCCAAACTTCTTTGCTAGAGCTTCCGTGAGGAGGTCCATGTTGTCAGAGATGATTAGTGACTTAATCTTCTAGCCTCAAAAATCTCTTCTCTATTTCATCATGAGGGTTGTTATGACTGGAATCATCTACCATGGCTAGGATTATACAACTTCCTTCTTAAGCCAATTCCTAGATCTTGCAATTCCCCACAAAAAACCCAAAGAAAATTTCTTTGATACCAATATGATCTATAAATTACCATGGATATTCCACTAGAATGATACATCACAAAATATCTTGCAATATTGTGAAATATTTTATGATATAATTTATTTTTTTAGATCTCATATTTACTATCACTAGCTTAGCATTCAAATTTATGAAATAATTAAAATTAAAAAATGAAAGAACAAGAAAATGAACACACCATCTATTGGGGATTGGGTGGAACTTGATATGAAACATAAAAATAGTATTGCAGATAATCGAAGAGGAAATAAGATTTCAAAGACAGAAAAGGTGGGATTTTGACAAGTTTTGGTGAGCTTTACTCTGGATTGAAAAGGATTATCATAGGGATTACTGTTGGTCATATTAAAACATGTCAAAAGATCCATTACATTATTAAACTTAGAAACTAAAATACCATCACACAGTGGTAATACTTGAAGACCCAATAAATAATGCAGAGTACCAAGATCTGTCATGTCAAAGGAGTCAACAAATTGTTTCTTCAATATAAGAATGAGATTAGTGTTATTTCTAGTAATGACAAGGCCATCAATATATACAATGACAATCAAAGTGTCTCCATTGGTATGGATTACATACAAGATGTGATCAGATTCACAATGTTTGAAACCAATTCAAAGAAATAAATTATCAATCTTGGCATACCAAGCTCAAGGAACTTGCTTCAAACCATAAAGAGACTTCTTAAGTCAAAAAAACATGTTAGAATTTGTCACAAAATTAGGAGGAATTTCAATAAATATTTATTCAAATAGGTCTCCATGAAGAAAGATGTTATTCACATCTATTTGATGGCTTTTCCATCAAAAACAAGCAGCAAGGGAAAGAATCAGTCGAACAGAGTTCATCTTTGCAACAGGGGAAAAGGTCTCAGTGTAGTCGATACCTTATTGTTGATAAAATCCCTTTGCAACCAAGCAAGCTATATTTCACTCATAAATACCTTCAGAGGTAAACCTAGTCCTGTAGACCCATCAAAACTTCAAAACATTATTTCCTTATGGTTGGGAAACTAAGTCCCAAGTGTGATTGTTTGAAAAAGAATCAATTGTCGTCTACATAGTATGTTCCCATTCAGGTCATCCTTGAACATCTGAGTAGGAAACAATATTAGAAGTTTCAAGTACATGAGTCAGCAATACAATGTTGGCATGTTTATTTTGATTTCAATTTTTTCGTCTGAAGGAAATATCATTGGCATAAAGTCTAGTAGCTTCAATTGTCTTAGCAACGCATCTGGGTAGACAAGAAACAGGTGAACTATGTTTTATTACACAAGGTCAATCAGAAGTTGGAGAAATTTCAATTAATGGAGATGGAAAACTAGTCAAAACATATATTGATGAACTAATCGACTTGGAGGTCGACGTTCTGGTCGAAAAAGGAATAGAATTTGACTATCCAGTCAAAGGACTGAAAATGGAATAGGAGAAATAGAGTAAAAAACAACATCAAAGTGATCATCCTACAGTAATCCATAAGAGGCATTCAACAACTTGATGCCAGAAGACTTCTCATCAAACCATACATTTCATTTGATAATGATATTCCATTTGACAAGATCAAATAGTGGATAGGCATTAGACTCTTCATAGTATCCCATCATGATGCAAGAATGAATTTTTGCATCCAAATTCTTTCTGTAATCATCGGATATATGACCCTAGACAACACATCCAAACACATGGAGGTGGTTGACTGAAGGATTATTTCCACTCCATCGTTCCACTAGAGTCGTTAAACGAACAAATCAAGTTGAGATGTGATTGAGCAGATAGTCTGCACAACATTCAGCTTCAACCCAAAAGTGAGGAGGCAGATCTTTGGCCTACAAAATACATCTAGCCATTTCGACTAATGTCTAATTATTTTGTACTATGACGCCATTATACTAAGGTGTGTGATGAACCAACCATTGTCAGTCAATACCAAATTGAACTAGGTATTCTTCAAATGGTCGATTGAAATACTCACCACCATTCTTTGATCTGAGACACTTGATGGTTTGGCCACATCGCTTTTTAGAAAAGGCTCTGAATTCTTTGAAATTTTCAAAGACAAGATTCTTATTCTTCAAACAATAGACCCAAGTGAAGTGAGAGAGATCATCAATTAAATTTAAGATATACCTTTCACTTGCCAAGGAAGGTAGATTGATGCAGTAAAAATTACTGTGAACTAGCTCCAGGAGGTTTTGTGCTTACCACGCTTTGCAAGAGTGAAAAGGTTACTGATGGTGCTTTCCAAGCACACAGGCTTTGTAGACTCCTTCACGAGGAAACATTTTAGCTAAACCAACAACCATGTTTTGAGTTGCCATCGAGTGGAGACTTAAAAAATTTAGGTGTCTGAGTTGTTCATTCCAAGTTCGACTTCTCAAATCAGTGTGAGAAACAAGAACAGTTGGTTCAGTGTCGATTCAATTCATGTCACAAAATTTATGTAGAGTTTCCTTTGGGTTGAGAAATCATTTGGTCACAATCAACTAACCTTTCTCAAAATATCGAACAAATAACTGTTCTAGAAAAAAATCTACAATCTTACCTATATATGTTAACTGAGAAATAGAAAACAAATGGGAAATGAGATTTGCCACATGATAAATGTCGACAATTATCCCTTGTCCACAAGATACACCACCTTGACCAGCAATATCGAGAGAAAAATCATCGGAAACATAAATCTTCCTCTCCTTGAATTCATTCAAGGATGTGAACAAGAAATCATCCTTATCCATATGTTGAGTGCACCCAGAGTCAACTACCCATTCGTTATGTGTAAAATGATACAATAAGGTTTGATAAGTTTCGACTTGGAAAGTGAAATTAGCAATGGGTCGATGAATAATGGAAACATCTCCTTCAAGGTGTTAACCTTCTCCTCCAAATCGTCTATTTTCTTGTATCAAATTTTCTCCAAATGTCCAGTATTTCCACAGCACTGACATAGTCTTATTTTTTCAACTTTGATAGGGTCCATATGTTTTCCCTTTAGGTTTCTAGTCGAGGAATCTAGGTCTTTGTGTACAGGTATCAAACCATCCTCTTTCCCCGTGATTTAACTCACCCTTTCCCTTGAGCAATTGGGCTTGTTGTTACCCACCAATCTTGTCTTCTTCAAGTAGTTTTTGCTAATCAATTATCAAAAGACCACATAAATCTTCAAAGGTGTTATCCTTACCATATTCCTTGTGTGCATGCCAGTTGGTGTGGAAAGTTGAAATGAACACGTCAAATGGTGTTCTCAAATTAATCGGTTTCAGCGCCATGAGTTGTTTATCTTTCTTATAATAATTATTTCCACATTCACCCAATTTCAACTAGATTTCCTTTACATGCACCAGATAGTCCTCTATTTTTTCAAAATAATGAGGATCGAGAGAGATCAACTCTTTCTCCAACTGCATGACATGGATTTAATTGACTTTGTCAAACAACTAATTCAACTTATTTCAGAATTTATGAGGGCATTTGATTCCATTGATGTGAAAATGAATCTCTTGTGAGATATAGGTCATTATGACCCCCACAACTTCATCCATCTTTCCATCAACAATGAAATTTTCATGATTGTCTATTGGATCTAGAATCGCAGTCTTCATATACTTCCATAGTCCTTTACTATTTAGTAGGGTTTCCATCTCTGGTTCACATACTTCATAATTTTATCCATTCGTAATTACAAGATCAATATTTGAATCCATATTCAATATCTAGACAAAACATTTCTATTTCAACAAGGTCTAATCGGCAAACCACAGACCCAAAGTCAATGACACAACAGATCAAACTCAACAAGGTTTGTGGATAACAAGGAAGGTTTGTGGATAACAGGAAAAGTTTGTGGATAACAGGAAAGGTTTCAAACCATCGGCTATGATACCATGTTGGGGATTGGGTGTAACCTGATGCAAAATAAACAAATAGTATTACAGTCAATCTAAGAGGAAATAAGATTTTGAAGACAAAAAAGGTAGTGTCTAAAGAAATCGTTCCAACACTTAAGCACAATGCATTGTGATCAGAAAATCACAATGAATATTGTACATCTTGTACATAACAACAATATCACTTGATATATTGATTATAATGACCCATAGGGTTTTCTATTTATAGCTTCAATATCTAACCAACTTCCTTGAAATTGGGAAGATCTTGTCCACATGTAATCATAGGTTGTTAGAGTTGACTTCATCAAATCCACATTATCAAGTCAAATAGACAAGGATGCTCTCCTCGACTATCCATGTGTCTAACTCATAGTCAATTTCTCAGTTGTTTGATCCATCGATCGACTATCTTTTATTGTTGGTTGATTGTCCAACCAACAGACTTGTCGATTGCTTGACCAACTAATGTAGAGATCTGGTTGATCGCTCAACCGAATGTTTCCAGATGTAGGTTGATTGCTTGACTGACTAATTCTAAGATATCCATGATGAATCATCATGATTTGATGTGCCAACATCATCCACACAAATTAACATAAGATATGACCATGGAAACCCAATATGAGAGAAAACCTAGTTAGAAGGTGAGGCATATTCTCTACTCTATTTTCTTCAGTGATGAAATGAAAGTACAAAGAAAGGGGAACTCTATATGGAGTTGTCTATGACACTATGGGATAAATGGATATTATATAATCTTCTACCTCTTATGTTGTAATCTAAAATCTCACTCCTAAATGCTTTTCTCAACTATGGAATAAGTACAATGCTAAAAGAATGGAAACCCTTCTCTTCCTAGAAACCTAATATTTAACATAGCCTGATAGCCATCTAGGATTAGGGTTTTATCATGCTTGAACCCTCAATTAATGTTAGGGTTTTGGGCCCTCTATAATCTTATTAAAATTCCACACATGACTAGCCACACATGGGTCAGTAATGGGGGCTGACATGGAATCCACTCAATACCGTGGTGGTCAACAAGGTAGGTCAACTTGTGGAAAGCATTAATTTTGCATGCGATCTCCAATTGAGGTGATTTTCAAACCATTAGAAATATCTCGATGTGAAGAACAACATAAGGGGTATAGATCTATGCTCACAAAGTTTTTACCCAAAAAAGTGTCATTCGATGCCTCAAACTAGCTCTAGAAGGTTTTGGACCCCAAATCTCCAAAATGGGCCCTACAAGCCAAAAATTACCAAGAAAGATGAAAAAGTATATATTGATCCATTCAATATTAGTTGACCATAATAGGTTGAAATCATGTTGTCAAGAAACACAACAAAAAGGAACCTTAGTTGGCATACTTTCAAATAGGAAGTTCTACCAATTAACTATAGGTGTGCTCAACAAACGCATTGTTAAGAAACAATAAATCAAACTAATACAATTGTGTGTGTGTGTGTGTGCAAACCTGTGTCAGTCAATATCAGTCCAAGATATGATAAAAGTGTAACTATAGGTGGATATTGTGTTCTTGAGCAAACAATCCTCTTCTGCACACTTGGTAAAGGTGCTCTAGGATAAGCTAAGAATATAGTCAATGGACTAGTCATTTGACTATTCACCAAATGAGCTATCCAAGGTGAGAAAAAATGATAACTTCTTCATGGCACACGTTTTGGTTAATTCAAAACTATGTTCGTCAAAGTTGAATCCTTCCTCCATAAATCGGGTTTCATTAAGTCAAGGTAATACATTTATTTATTGTCTAAATTCTCCAATAAATGCATCAATGTGGATATTCCACTCCTTAGTCAATCTAATCTCAGTGCACCTAATATATTAGCAGGTCGAACCTCAAATAGATTTTAAGCTTCATGTATTTACTTCCAGTCTAATGTAGAGATATTTCAGGTTTTCATTCTCAATTCATTCGACCATTTATTATGCTTTATGGTTGGTCTCCAAGCCTAGGCACACAATCAAGGAATCCATGCCACACACTTACCTTCAGTCAATATGCACGTTCCAATTCTATCGAACATATTAAAACACTTGGTCGACTGCATAACTTCACACTCTTGCGTACAACTATATCAGTACTACATATTTTAGGGTTTACCATGCATAGGTCTTGATTATTCAAATTACAATCGATCCATTCGTTATGCCTCAAAAATTAACCTCTAGTTCAGATATTCTCATAGGAAGAAGACATGGTCTCTACTTATAGTGGAACCAACGACATAATTTCCCAATGAATGGATTCAATCTTCATCCACCAAGAACTCATTTGATCTCTTTGATTGCTATATACTATAAATCTCCGTGGGACTTCCATATTTTTCCAACAAAGCATTGATTTTGGAAAAATACCAAAAAAAACATAGATCACACCAAGGAACTAAGGCACATAATGGTCGAGTTTAGAAAAAATCACCATAATCTCACTAAACAAACTTAGCTTAGTACAACAATATTGTAGCTCATCAAGCCCACTAGCTTCACTGGAACTTGATCATATTATGCAAAACCCTAACCAAGAATAAATAGAAATCATACCATGTTGAGACTGGAAGAAAACAACATAAGTGAAAACATAGATTCCAAAAGCATTGGTGGTGTTAATAGACATTGTTATCATTTAAGCACAATGAGTATAGTTCCATGAGTAAATTTTGAGATGGACCAATCTAAGAGATCATCTATATATAAGTATGGGTAGGTGACCAAACCCTCAATGTATGGGACCTCATGCCCCATAATTTTCCAGAAAATGTGGATCTAAAATGATCAAGTGGACATAGTCAACTATGTGTGCCCATTTTGTGGTTAGTTGAGTCCATTCCTTAGTCAACTTTTGGTATTATGACCAGCATGCAATAATAATGTGCACACTTAAATTGCACATAAGAAGAGAAATATACTCACAAATGTCACATTTCATTAATGTACATAATGATACATCACTCTCACACTTCAATACACATGTGAGGCCCCATAATATAGAATTGAGTTTCTCATAACAAGATGTCCAATATAACATAATAATCTCTACAATATCTCCATAAATATATAGATAAATGTCTATGTGATCTCCATCCCTAACTTCACTCATTGTCCTCATCTTTCATCATGTGTAGACTTATAGACTTATAGAATAAGTCTACTTTCATGAATAATGATTTCATCATATCATAAGTATGAATTATTCCTTCATAATCCCCCTTAATGATAATTATGATTCAATATGGATGTCTTGATTTGTCTTAATCTTCAATCTTCTTCATTTGGATCATCTTTTTTCTTCTTCRTYTGCATCTATTTCTTCAATTGTCATTGTCTTCTTGAGTTGTATATGAGTCAATCATATGAACTACACCATCTTCATATCAAGGATTTATTTAGCTTACCCTTCACCTTCCCATGAGTTTTCTATGGGTTACCCTTCAACCATTACATCATATCTACAGTTTTCCTCAGCTTACCCTTAACCATTACAAACTCAAATTGGTTTCATCTTATCAAGAACCATTCATTACATTAGATGGTTTCGCATAACCACAAACCTGCATCTATTATTACAAAGTGGTTTTTGGTTTACCACGAACCAGTACAAAAATACTTGACTCAAAGAAACAACTCAATAAATTGGTAACTCTTTCTTAAACATGAACTGACTTTAATGACAATTGGCCTTTGCAGGACCAACTAACTCATGAAATTTATGTGGGAGATATTGTTGTACATTTGAAGACTTGACCCTGTAAAATACTTTCAACATAAACACAACATTATTTCATTCAAGGACATCTGTCCAACCACATTAGATTTGTATGTGAGGCTTTGATATTTCTCGATTCCAACACTTGTGATGATCATGATTTTTAAGACCGCAGATACCGCAAGGATGTAAGTTCCAACATTTTTCTTTTGCATGCCCTCTTCATCCATAATTACTACAACATTATTCCCACTTTTTCACTTGATTTTTTGTTGTGGTTGATGCTCTTAGTTTGTTACTCATGCTACTACTTGTAGATGATTCATCTATTTTCATTGTTTTCTCTTTCACGAATTTGATAGGTGCATTGCTTGTTGGACCTTCATATCCAAGGCCTTCATTTCTTGGTCTTACACATACTTGTATGGGATTATAGATACCTTGACCATTCTTTCCTAAACCTTTTCCATCATAACCCATATTATTCATAATTTTTTAACCCATTCCCTTTGTGTGATTTCCAAAGCAACCTAGTTCATCACCTTTAGTAAGAGGTTCATCTTTAGAAATATCATCAAGGTAATCATTTTAAGTATCATCATTTGGAGTCTCATAACAAGAGAGAGACATATGTACATCAACATTATTATTATCAACCAGAAAACAAGTACCACACGAACTATCAATCTTCTTAATCAACTCACTAGTATCACAAATTACATCACACATCACTTTTTCTGGACTCATTCTTATTACTTCACCTTCAAGTGCTAACAACACATTTTCCTTCGCCATTTAGTCTTGTTGCAATGATTCTATCATTTGATATTTCTTATCATTAAGTTTGAGGATATCATTTACCCATTCATCCAATTATTCCAACCTTTCTTCTAGTTTTCTTATGCATTCTCTGGTGCAATCAACAAATCCTTTAAAATAATTGTTCCTTATTGAATTGTATTGTTTATGTTGTTTATGTAGTCTGTCAATTTCATGGACAACATTATCAAGATCATGTTGCATCAATTCAATTTCATGATTGGTTTTTTGTAGTTGTTTTCATCATTTACCTATTATGAAGTATCAATGTAATCATGCTCGCTTGTCGAGTAACACAACAAATCGGGTGTCTTTCACATAGTTTATGGAGAAGAAAATAGCTCTATGAAGCATTAGGGTTTTGTCTCTGTTCACCTTAGATTCCTTCCATGGCCGCTCCAGGAGGAGGGGAGTTTCCTCCTGTAACACATCCACTACCATAATCAAATTTTTCATTGCTTTCTACAGAATCAGAGCCCCCAAAATATCTACGGAGGCCTAGCGTAAGATAGATCTTTCTATGTCTACTCCCATGTGATTGTGGGTCATGATCACAGGTCAAATAACCATGGCACCTCCCAGTAATTTGTGACTCAGCGCTACAAAAATGTTGAATCGTTCGATTCTGCAACCGCCGAACCCTGAAAGGGCTAGCGACTAGCCAATAGGGACGAATCCCAACAGGGTTAGCGAATGGCCAATAGGAAAGGGCCCTGTCATGCGGTTGAGTGGAGTATAGGTGGAAAGAGGGAAGCACGACATGGAGGGCGACGTGACAGGAGACGAGTCCCACGTCACATGCCACACCATTCCGGACCCCCCCCCCATTAAAGGAAGAATGGTAAGGGGGCTTTGGAATGAAGCCTCAGCCATAGATCTGGGCAGGTGGACTCTAGTCATCCAGATCTACTCGCCACTTACCCTAAGGTGCATTCATGCCCCAGCTTAAAGTCGACATCTCTTCCTCACATCCGACGGTCGTTATACACCCTGAGATCCTCCGAAAGAATCTCGCCCGTTCATCGGGACTTATCATCACGAGAGTCCAAACTCTCGACCACAAGACTCCTAAATCCTCGATCCCTAGTTTCCCAATGTGGCTAATCTCTTGACACATAGCCTCCTTAAATTGGATGGTCCAGATCTATCTTGGGGTTTCCGCCATGGAAAGTCCCGATCTCTCGTCACCAGAACTCCTGAGTTCACGATTCCCGATTTCCCGAAATGGAAAATCTCGCGACATGTGGCCTCTTTAAGTCGGACGGTCCAGATCTGTCTCGGGGTTTCCACCACGAAAAGTCTCGATCTCTCATCACCAGAACTCCCGAGTTCTCGATTCCCAATTTCCCAAAATGGGAAATCTCACGACACCTAGCCTCCTTAAATCGGATGGTCCAGATCTGTCTCGAGGTTTCCACCATGGAAAGTACCGATCTCTCATCACCAAAACTCTTGAGTTTGCGATTCCCGATTTCCTGAAATGGTAAATCTCACGACACGTGGCCTCCTTAAATTGGACGATCCAGATCTGTCTCAGGGTTTCCACCATGGAAAGTCCTGATCTCTCATCACTAGAACTCCTGAGTTTGCGATTTCCGATTTCCTGAAATGGGAAATCTCAAGACACGTGGCCTCCTTAATCAGACGATCTAGATCTATTTTGGGGCTTTCACCCCTATTCACTAGGGGTTTAACCCTTGGGTATCTCCTAACATATCCAACGGTTGTTGGGTTTTCCAGCCGAGATTTGATGGCTCAGACAGGTTCCTAACTTGTGTGCTCTCCCATGACTTCCTGGATGTGGAATGATCAATGGTCTGGATGCTCTCATGGACCTTGGGGATCTATGATCCCGATCTCTTCACTATCCACGAAGACACAAAGAGACCAAGTGGTAAGGCGTTTAACACCCTACTTTCTCCTACCAATCTAACGGTCATGTATAACCACAGGTTTCCCGACGGGATCTTGTTCGTCGATCAACACCTATTCAGGGTTAAGGCGCTTAACACTCCAGTTTCTTCTTCTGATCTAACAATCGCGAGTGACCACAGATCTCTCGACAGGATATTTTCCATCGATTCAATACTTATCAGGGATTTCTTAAGGCCTTGTGCCTTCATGCAAGATACGAGATATATAAAATATGTAGAACAGAAATGAAATGCTAGAAATAACAGAATAACAGTAAAATATCCAGCATAATCTTCACAATACACAGAAATGATATACGAAATAGCAATAGAAATAGCACTTTGAATCAGATAGCAATGTTCACAGGCCTCTTCGAGGGGGCAACC
>ML780499.1:1027700-1046054 GCA_009831015.1 Picea engelmannii | reverse complement strand
AGAAGCAGAAGCATATATTAGGTCTTCTTACATCCACCTTATTCTATTTTATTGAAAGGTCTTATTAATATTGACCTTTATTACATTCGAATACATTGATCTACCTATGTGCGGGTTAGGACCTTAACACTTCACGTCCTCCTTCAAGGATCTTGATGGGATTTTCAAGAAGGGTATCTCTATGGGGAGGTTTACCCAGGGTACTATCTGAGGCAGATAAGGGTATCTCTCTCATGATAACTAGACGTGAAGTTTGAATTAGATCAGTATGCATATAAACAATGATTTAAGAGAACAGAAGCCATACATAGTCTTTCCATCTAAACATACAACTACCAGTACTGATCAAGACACCATACAGACATTCTTATAATGAAATCACTCACAATTTCACAACTTATGATCATAAATGTCAGAATACATATATTTCAAGATGCCAAAGGCAAAACACTTATCAGAAAGTAACACCAAGGGTTATGAAACTGCTGAGAGGGGTGCTCGTTTCCACCAAACCATGGGCTCAGCGACTCCCAGCGGATTTACCACTAGCCACCCTCAAGCTGAGACCACGATGCTGTGAGACTGCATCTCTATTTTCCAGTGACCAGGAGTGAAGGTTACTCTCCTTCCTCTCTGCTATCACTCACTCTGCATATTGCCAGAGTTCTCTTTCTCCCCTCGCGTCTACCCCCCAATCGCTTCTCCCCCACACCTTATCCTCTTGCGAGGTTGCGTGTGTCGCGATTTCCCTCGTGTTGGTCAAGCCTGACGGCTATATGGATGGGCGGTTCACCTCCCATCCCTCATTAATTCCTAAGGATCCATCTACCTACCATCCTGTGAGACATTTAATTCGGGGCCAACGAGCCGCTTTTGGTTCTCCGTGCCAGTGAAGTCCAAATACAGTATTGATTTTTGGTGGAAGTTAATGCCACCTTTCCAGGTGCCTTCCATCGCCTTTCTGTAGCCATCATGGTCTCTTTTTCAACATATCCCCTCTCAACAGTCCTACAATATAAATTCATAATATTATTCACATTCATTGACCTTTTCCACAAGGTCCATTCACATCACATATTCACATTTCTGAGTTTGCCACAGTTCTTCGCCAGTCCAATTATTTTTACAAACTAGGGGAAACAGGGTGTTACAATTCCCTCCCCCTTAAAGGAACATCGTCCTCAATGTTCTATCTATCAACATGTCATGCATGTACAAATGCAAACAAAATTGGATATGCTTGTTTCATGGCATCCTCCATTTCCCATGTAGCCTCATCTGGGCCAAAATGTCTCCACTACACCTTGACCTGTGCAATGGTTCGGTTCCAGAGCAGGGTTTCCTTTCTATCCAATATGCATTGGGGTTCTGGTAGAAATTATCCCTCCGGTTCCACCTAGATCACAGACCAGTCAATTATATGATTAGCATCATGTACATATTTCTTCAATAATGAAACATGGAAAACATTATGTTCTTTTACTGTGGGAGGAAGTGCTAGTTGATAGGCTACAGGTCCCACTCTATCTAGAACCTCAAAGGGTCCGCAATATCGGGGTGCCAACTTGGCACAATATCCCATTTTTAGGGAACTCTTCCTGGGCATAACTCTTAGATATACATGATCTCCCGTTTTGAACTCTCTTGGAGTTCTCTTTTGATCAGCATAACTTTTCTGTCGGTTCTCAGCGACCTTCAGATTTTGTTTTATCTGAGTCATTTGTTGTTCCATTTCTTTCAACTGTTGGGTCCAAAATAAATCCTATTTACAAGATTACTCCAACTGATTGGAGTATTACACAGCCTACCATAGAAGACCTCGAAGGGACTCATATTTAAGGATGCTTGGTAGCCATTGTTGTAGGCGAATTCTACCAATGGCAGGTAGTCTTCCCATTTCCTGGGTTTATGCATTACATGCATCCTTAACATATCCTCTAATATTTGATTCACTCTTTCTGTCTGTCCATCGGTTTGAGGGTGATAGGCAGTGCTAAACAACAATTTGGTTTCTAAACCAGCCATCAGTGATTTCCAAAAATTGGAAGTAAATTTTGTGTCTCTGTCAGACACTATCTCTTTCGGTGTACCGTGCAGTCTGAATACCTCCTTCATGAATACCTGGGCGATATCTATTGCCTTGTAGGTTGACATGATGGGGATGAAATGAGAAGACTTGCTCAGTTTATCCACCACTACCATAATGGCGTAATTCTGTTTGGTTGAAGTTGGCAATCCAGTGATAAAATTCATGGAGATGGTTTCCCATTTCCATTATGGGATGGGTAAAGGTTGCAATAGTCCTGCTGGATGTCGATGTTCTACTTTAACCTGTTGCACTCTATGCATTGGGCCAAATATTTGGCTACGTCTTTCTTCAATCCAGGCCAATAAAATTGTTTCCAGTTGGTAGTGATCATTTTCTGGTATCCTGGGTGACCAGTATATGGTCTTTTATGTAGTTCATCCATAATGAACCTCTTCAAGTCATCACAATTTGGAATGTACAGTCTATCTATGTAAGTGAGAAGACCTCCTTCGGTCATCTGGTGGCCTTCATATGTTACTCCAGTGGATTCTTGTTGTAGGTACAAGATCACAGTTTGAACGAAGGGATCTGTCTCTTATGCATTTCTGACTCTGTTCTTGACATCTGTCTCATAGGTACTCACCACTGCCAGGTGAATTGTTTTCATGCTTCTACTAAGGGCATCGGCCACCCTATTTTCTTTCCCTTTAATGTGTTTGATTTTAAAATCAAATTCGCTAAGGAGGGCCATCCATCTAGCTTGTCTGGCATTGAGCTTTGGTTGGTCAAACAAATATCGCAATCCACAGTGATTTGTCATAAGTACAAATTTTCTTCCCAAGAGGTAATGCCTCCACATTTTCAAGGCATGCACTATGGAAGCCAGTTCTAGATCATGAGTCACATAGTTGACTTCATGTTCTTTCAATTTTCAGGATTCATAGCAGATCACACTTCCTTTCTACATAAGGACTCCTCCGAGCCCTTCCTTACAGGCATATGTGCACACAAGGAAGTCAGCTTCTAGGTCAACGATTTTCAACATGGGTGCATGAGTCAGTAGATGTTTCAGGGTTTGAAATCTTTCTTCACATTTCTGTGTCCACGGGAATTTTGTCCCCTTCTTCTAGAGGGCAATGATTGGACAACCAATCTTGGAGAATTGTTTTATAAATCTCCTATGGTATCTTGCTAATCCCATAAAGGATCTGATGTTTGAAACATCCTTCGGGGTAGGCCATTCCATGATAGACCTGATCTTATCAGGATCTACTGCTACCCCTTCCTCGGATAGAACATGTCCCAAGTAATGTATCTGCTTCTGGAAGAAGTCACATTTGTTGAATTTAGCATAGAGCTGATGCTCCCTTAGCACTTGCAGCACAAGTCTAAGATTCTCTTCATGCTCTTCTCTATTCTTAGAGTAGATTAATATGTCATCAATAAAAACTAGTACAAATTTATCTAAAAATTTACTGAGTGCATTTTTCATTAAGCACATGAAAGTGGCAGGGGCATTGGTTAACCCAAATGGCACTACCACAAACTCATAGTGACCATACCGTGTCCGGAAAGCGGTTTTATGAATGTCTTCACCCTTGATTCGGACTTGATGGTATCCTGACCTCAAGTCAATCTTTGAGAAAATAGACGCACCTCCCAACTGATCTAACAGATCATCGATCCTGGGAAAGGGGTACTTGTTCTTTATGGTTACTTTATTGAGTTTCCTATAATCTATGCACAGTCTAAGGGTTCCATCCTTCTTTTTCACAAATAGGATTGGTGCTCCCCATAACCCTTATAACCCTTATCCATCATTTCTTTCAATTGCAATTTGAGTTCCACTAACTCAGGTGTGCTCATCCAGTAGGGTGTCCTAGACATCAGCACCGCTCCTGGTGCAAGTTCTATCGAGAAGTCAATGTCTCTTATCGGAGGTAGACCCAATACCTCTTCCGAAAACACATCTCTGTATTCTCTCAGGAGAGGGTGATCATCAAGGCTTGGTTTATCACCTTCGATTGTTTTCAACACCTGTATTGCATATAGGGGACATCCTTTTCGGCAATACTTTCTCATTTGCAGGGTTGATATTTGCCTCACCAAGACAGGTTTTCGGATCCCTTGAAGGGTTATCCTTTTTCCTTCTTTTCTCACAAATTCTAAGGTTTTATGGTAACAGACCAATCTGGCTTTATGGGTGGCCAGCCAGTCCATACCAATCAACAGATCGCGTGATCCCAGGGGTAATATGTTAAGGGTTTCTTGGGTGGGGAATTCACCCAACATTAATTGGCAGGTTGGTATGACCTCTGCTACCCTTCTTTTGGTGCCAGTGGCTAACTGTACCAACCATGGCTTGGTTTGTTTTTTTGGTTGTAGTTTACACTTATTAATAGCTTTAGGGGCTATATAACTCAAATTTGAACCAGGGTTGAAAATCATACCTTCTATTTCCACCACTGAAGCTTGGTGGTCAGCTTGGTTATTATCCAAGGCTGCATAAATCTGCGGCACACTCCTTTCCACATCATTAACTATGGTATCTTCCTGAATGTTATAAACTTTCCGACTATTTTGTTGTCGGTGTGGACAGTCTCCTAGGAGATGCTCTTCTCCACAACCCCAACATTTCAAAGGTTCTCTCTTTGGGTTATCAGTCTTTACTGGTATAGGTCCAGAGGTTTTATTTTAGTCTGATGAGGGAAAGTTCTGCTGGAGTACACTCCAGTCTGGAAAGTTCATTATGGGCTTCTTCTTGTAGTTCTTAAATCCTGAGGATGTGATCCCCTTTTTCTGAAATCTCAAACCACTCTTTTGTTTCCAGTCTCCACGAGACTCTTCCCGATGTCCATATTGTTCATGACGATATGTTGCCTTTCGAATAGTGTCTTCTAAGGTCTTTGGCTCATCAAATTCAATTATGTTTCGGTATTCCTTGGGTAGCCCACTGATGAAGCATTGCACCTTCGCCTTCTCTGCTTTGATGTAGGGTACATATCTCAATAAGTCGAGGAATTTGTTGTCATATTCCTCATAGTGAGTTGCCCCAGTTTGAGTTCATAAAACTCTTTTGTCTTCTCGTCGAAATATTTTTCTGACAAATACTTCTTCTAGAAGTATTTCTCAAACTGTTTCCAGGACAGGTCCTCCTCACGAACCCCTTTCACATTCTTAAGATATTCCCACCAGATGGAAGCTTTTCCATTCAGGTTGAAAGTGGCCACTTGGGCTTTCAAATTCTCTGAAAAATCATGGACTCTAAAATATTTCTTTAGTCCAAGTAGCCAGGCCTCTACTTCCTCTCCCTTCTTCATCTCACCATTGAAGGAGGGAGGTTTGGCCTTTCTGAATTACTCAAATTTATGACCCTTGGAAGTCTTGTGCTTCTTTTGTTTTCTTCGAGAATAGGAACTGGTCCTACTACTGGAAGAGCCTTCTGAATTGCTAGCTTCCTTCTCAGAGGAATCGTCTGGCACTAGTCCTTTACCTCTGGGGTGGACCTTCCTTGAGGTGCTCCTCTCTGTATGGCCACTGATATGACCATGTTTCTATATCTCGGGTTCATGCTGCATTTGTCATTGTAGGTCGGATAAGCTCTGCAATAAAACTGCATTAATTTCAGTTTGCTTTTCTTGTTCTTTCATCATCCTTTCATTGTCAGCCTTGCAGCTTTGCAAGTCAACCATGAGACTCCTCAGAATCTCAGCTAGATCTGGAGGGGTTCCTATTGCTCTTCTTTTGTCAGACTCTTTGTCTCTATTGTGGGATCCTTCTCCCATCTCTTGATGAGTCACCATTCTCTGTGTCTGTAAATTCCTGCAGTTGATCGTCCGCTTGGGTGAAAAGAAAAACGTTGGTTATTAGTCAAGAGTTAGATACATTTTTATAACCTGCACATAAATTCATAACTCATTCACATGCATACACAGTCGGGTTCTTGTTTCCAAGTTTTGATCCTAGATAAGAGAGTTAAGTTAGGGGGTTACTCCTCTTAGGAGTGCTTCGAATGGAGCTTATGCACAACTCATTCATGAGCCCAATTAGGATGAGTGTTGTCACCATGCTCTGATACCAATTTGTAACACACCCACTACCATAATCAAATTTTTCATTGCTTTCTACAGAATCAGAGCCCCCGAAATATCTACGGAGGCCTAGCGTAAGCTAGCTCTTTCTCTGTCTACTCCCATGTGATCGTGAGTCATGATCACAGGTCAAATAACCATGGTGCCTCCCAGTAATTCGTGACTCAGCGCTACAAAAATGTCGAATCGTTTGATTCTACAATCGTCGAACCCCGACAGGGATAGAGACTGGCCAATAGGGACGAATCCCAACAGGGTTAGTGAATGGCCAATAGGAAAGGGCCCTATCACGTGGTTGAGTGGAGTATAGGTGGAAAGAGGGAAGCACGACACGGAGGGCGACGTGATAGGAGACGGGTCCCATGTCACATGCCACACCATTCCAGACCCCCCCGCCCCCCCATTAAAGGAAGAATGGTGAGGGGGCTCTGGAATGAAGCCTCAGTCGTAGATCTGGGCAAGTGGACTCTGGCTGTCCATATATGCTCACCACTTACCCTAAGGTGCATTCGCATGCCAGCTTAAAGTTGAAATCTCTTCCTCACATCCGACGGTCATTATAAACCCTGAGATCCTCCAAAATAATCTCGCCCGTTCATCGGGACTTATCATCACGAGAGTCTGAACTCTCGACCACGGGACTCCCGAATCCTTGATCCCTGGATTCCCGATGTGGTTAATATCTCAACACATAGCCTCCTTAAATCATACGGTCCAGATCTGTCTCAGGATTTCCGCCATGGAAAGTCCCGATCTCTCGTCACCAGAACTCCTGAGTTCACGATTCCCAATTTCCCGAAATGGGAAATCTCATGACACGTGGCCTCTTTAAGTCGGACGGTCCAGATCGATATTGAGATTTCCACCATGGAAAGTCCCAATCTCTCATCACTACAACTCCCGAGTTCACGATTCCTAATTTCCCAAAATGGGAAATCTCATGACACGTGGCCTCCTTAAATCGGACGGTCCAGATTTGTCTCGGGGTTTCCACCATGGAAAGTCTCGATCTCTCATCACCAGAACTCCCGAGTTCACGATTTCCGATTTCCTGAAATGGGAAATATCACGACACGTGGCCTCCTTAAATCGGACGGTCCAGATCTGTCTCAAGGTTTCCACCATGGAAAGTCCCGATCTCTCATCACCAGAACTCCTGAGTTCGTGATTCCCGATTTCCTGAAATGGGAAATATCACGACATGTGGCCTCCTTAATCGGACGGTCCAGATCTATTTTGGGGATTTCGCCCCTATTCACTGGGGTTTTAACCCTCCAGTATCTCCTGACAGATCCAATGGCTATCAACTTTTCCAGCCGAGATTTGATGGCTCAGACAGGTTCCTAACTTGTGTGTTCTCCCACGACTTCTTGGACGTGGAAAGATCAACGGTCTGGATGCTCTCATGGACCTTGGGGATCTACGATCCTGATCTCTTCGCTATCCATAAAGACACAGAGAGACCAAGTGGTAAGGCGTTTAACACCCTACTTTCTCCTACCAATCTAACGGTTATGTATGACCACAGGTTTCCTGACAGGATCTCATTCGTCGATCAACACCTATTCAGGGTTAAGGTGCTTAGCACTCCAATTTCTTCTTTCGATCTGATGGTCATGAGTGACCACAAATCTCCCGATGGGATCTTGTCTGTCGATTCAATACTTATCAGGGATTTCTTAAGGCCTTGCGCCTTCACGTCCTCCTTCCAAGCTCTTGATGGGATTTTCAAGAAGGGTATCTCTATGGGGAGGTTTACCCAGGGTACTATCTGAGGCAGATACGGGTATCTCTCTCATGAGAACCAGACGTGAAGTTTGAATTAGATCAATATGCATATAAACAATGATTTAAGAGAACAGAAGCCATACGTAGTCTTTCCATCTAAACATACAACTACCAGTACTAATCAAGACACCATACAGACATTCTTATAATGAAATCATTCACAATTTCACAGCTTATGATCATAAATGTTAGAATACATATATTTCAAGATGCCAAAGGAAAAACACTTATCAGAAAGTAACACCAGGGGTTATGCAACTGCTGAGAGGGGTGCTCATTTCCACCCAACTGTAGGCTCGGCGACTCCCAGCGGATTTACTACTAGCCACCCTCGAGCTGAGACCATGATGCTGTGAGACCGTATCTCTGTTTTCCAGTGACCAGGAGCGAAGGTTACTCTCCTTTCTCTCTGCTATCACTCACTCTGCATATTTCCAGAGTTCTCTTTCTCCCCTCGCGTCTGCCCCCCAATCACTGCTCCCCCACGCCTTATCCTCTTGCGAGGTTGCGTGTGGTGCGATTTCCCTCGCGTTGGTCAGGCTTGACGTCTCTACAGATGGGTGGTTCACCTCCCATCCCTCATTAATTCCTGAGGAGCCATCTACCTACCAACTTACGAGACATTTAATTCAGGGATAGCGAGCCGCTTCTGGTTCTCCGGGCCAGTGAAGTCCAAATACAATATTGATTTTTCGTGGAAGTTAACGCCACCTTTATAGGTGCCTTCCACCACCTTTCTGTAGCCATCGTGGTCTCTTTTTCAACATATCCCCTCTTAGCAGTCTTGCAATATAAATTCATAATATTATTCACATTCATTGACCTTTTCCACAATTTCCATTCACATCACATATTCACATTTCTGATTTTGCCACAGTTCTTGGCCAGTCCAGTTATTTTTACAAACTAGGGGAAATAGGGTGTTACACCACCCCCTCCTTCTCTTGCTTCTTCCTTTCGCAAGATTCTAGCTACCCAAGGAAAGAAGTTTCCCCTGTGGATTCCCCTAGCTTCGTCAAGAAGCTTGATTCAATACCTAAAATTGATCTACCCCCGAACCATCCAATGAGGGTAGCATTCTCCCTGTTAGAACGAGGACTAGTTGGACAATTCATGGGGCTCTGGCTGTCAACCCGAACCACTGACAACTAGATCCAAAGGAATTGGAGACCGATGATCAAAAATAGTGTAACCTGCTATGTGGTGGGAAGAGGATTATTCATCTTTGAATTTATTTCTCAAGAAGATAGGGATCTCATATTCAGGAATGGGTCGTACTTCATGGGTACTCAAGGGCTTTATCTGAATCGTTGGACTCCAAGCTTCGATCCAGCTCTAGAAGTTCCCAAGGACATTCTAGTCTGGGTCAGGCTGCCCAATCTACCAATCCACTGCTAGAACCCCTCTTCGCTTCAAGCAATCGGGAACATGTTGGGACAATACATTGACAGAGAGGACCTAGAGACCAATACTCATGTGCATGAATCTACATGGAAGTTTATCTAGAGGAGGGACCTCCTAAAGCGATCAAACTCAAGGTCAAAGACAGACAACATTACTAGAAGATGGACTATGAACAACTCCCATTCAAATGTAGGGGATGTCATGAATACGGACATTTCCAGAGGAACTACCCTAAAAACCCAAACATGGAGAAATAAAATGGAGAAGGCTGGCAACAACAAAGAAAAGGAATATCCAACTCCAAAACTAAAGGGCCAAGGAACGAAAAGACAACCTCCACACAACCCAGGGACCCAGGAAATAAGTCAAACACAAGGGTAGAGAACACCTTAATAATACTGGCTCAGGAACCTACAGAGAAAACAATAGAAGAAAACACATAGGAGGAATCCCCAATAGAAGAAACGCGTGAAAATCTGACCCCCGAAGTCAAATAAATCCACTCGCCGGCAAAAGAAGTAAAGCAATTCAAATCCCCCCCAAGAAAGGATGCAAGACCAGACATAGAGGAAGGTGAGGTCTCATCAAATAGCGAGTATGAAGGTGCAAGTGATGCCCTGGCCACACCAAAGAAAATAGGAAGAGGTAGGAAATCTAAGAAGGAAGAAAGAAACAAAGAAACCTACAAAGATGTCCTAAAGAGATCGCAACCAACAATCAGAAAACTAATCAATGTCAGACAAACAAGGAAGCACTCCAAGGCCTCCCAAGGAGGCCATTCATCCCCCCAATGTAATTAATGAAACTAACTTCCTAGAATTGCAGGGGATTCGGAAGCAAAAGGAAAGAAGAAGCACTTAAGGACATCATAAGAGCCTCAAAATCATATATCCTACTCCTCTAGGAGACCAATATGGACAGCCAAGACTTACTTAAAGCAACAACTATCCTATGGACAATAAGCCAAGGAATAGCAGAAAGTGCAAGAGGTGCCTCAGGCGGGTTAGGCACCCTGTGGAACACTATGATGTTCAATCTGATCAACTCTGAAACGAGCATGCACTAGATCCACACTAGACTCCTTCACAAGGCAACGGGCTGACTGGTAAGTCTCTTCAATATCTATGTACCACACCTGTTAATGGAAAAAAGAAAGTGTTGGGAGACCCTAAAAGACTATTTATTGCAAAATGATCTAGACAATATCATTATTGGAGGGGATCTAAATGTGACCCTAGCTTTAGATGAAAAAAATGGTGGCTCCATTGTGCGAGACCTAGCAAGAGAGTGGGTGGAAGATCTAATTTCAGATTGGGACCTAGAAGATATCAAGCCTACTAAAGGAAAACACACATGGACAAACAAAAGGATAGGACCAGGGCATATAGCAGCTAGGCTGGACAGATTCCTCATCCAAATCTCCTTCTTGCTTATGGGCCTCACTCCCACCTCTTCGATCGTCCCTTACAGTGTGTTAGATCACAAACCCATCCTCTTATAAATTTTGTGTGACATAAATCATGAGCCCATACCTTTCAGATTTAGCCCAACTTGGCCCCAAGACAAAGACTTCCTAAAGCTAGTGACCAAAGTCTGGAATGGCACAATAAGAGGCTCGCCCTTCTATGTGTTGGAAGAAAAAATCAGGAGATTAAAGATAGCGCTAAAAACTTGGGTAAAAGGTCAGTAAAATCCAATTAAAACTCGTCAAGAAGCCCAAAAGAAGCTAGGGAACCACCAACTGGAAATGGAAAATCAGGAGATCACCCAAGAATGCTTGCAACAAGAAGACCATCTACAAAAGCAATGGCACAAGGCTTTTCGTGAGGAAGAAAATTATTGGAGACATAAATCTAGAAGCCTTTGGCTGAAAGTAGGAGATAGAAACATGAGCTACTTCCATAAGCAAGCTGAGGCAAGGAAGCAATTAAAAATAGTAACAGAAATTCAAGTTCAAAATCAAACAATCACGGATTTGGAAGGCATTAAATCAGCAGCAACTGAAGCCTTCAAAGAAATCTATACTGAAATGGAAAGGACTGATATAGACCCCAAAGAGTACCCTCTCTCCCTTATCCCAAAACTCATCAAGGAAGACATCAACAACAACCTAACTAAGGAAGTTACTCAACAAGAAATAAAGGAGGCACTGGACCATATGAATCTTTACAAAGCCCCAGGCCCAGATGGCTTCACAACAAGATTCTACCAGCAAAGATGGGATATAATAAAATCAGATCTAACGAAGCTAATCTGGAAATCTCAAACTTGCAACAAACTAGGAGGTGGAACAAATTTGGCTTTCCTGGTGCTGATTCTGAAAGAAAAAGGAGCAATCAGCTTCAATATATTTCGGCCAATCTCCCTCTGCAATACAAGCTATAAAACCCTCAAAAAAATAATAGCCAACATAATCAAAACAATTCTTCCTATAATCATCCCCAAAAACCAAGGAGGATTCATCAAAGGAAGACACATAGTAGATAACATCATCCTAGTGAAAGAGGCCCTGCACTCAAGCATTCAGAGGAAAGAAAAAGGTATGATAATAAAACTTGATCTCCCCAATGCTTTTGATAGAGTAAGACATAATTTTTATTTAAAGTCATGGAAAATTTTGGGTTCACCCCAGCTTTTGTAAATTAGATCAAAGCGTGTATCAGGTCACCTTGGATAGCCCCTCTTGTGAATGGGAGGGTAACTAAGTTCTTTCAAGCTTCCATAGGACTCCAACAAGGCTGCCCCCTCTCTCCCCTCCTTTATGCAATTCAAGCCTCAGTACTGAGCTTCCAACTAGAGCATGGCTAGAATCACAAAAATCTTCATGGGTTGTGAATAGTGCCAAGGGTAAAGGACATAAATCATGTCCAGTTTGTGGATGATACTCTACTAATGGGAGGCACGAGCTTACAAACAACAAGGAAATTCAAGAATGAATTAGCGGCTTACACAGAAATCTCAGGAAGTGTCATAAGCCCCACTAAAAGCAAGATCTATGGTTGGAATATAATGCCAAATGAAATGCTGGAGATCTCCAGGGTACTTGGAATGGAAGGTTGTACCAAATGGGATGCCTTTAGATACCTGGGAGTCCCAATCTTCAACTCCGCCCCAAGAACCTCACATTGGAATTTGTTAATTGACAAGATAAAGAACAAGATAACTTCCTAGGAAGCGAGCTGGTTAAACTTGGTAGGTAAAGTGGTCCTAATCAAGGTCGTCCTTTCCAGCATTCCAATCTATCAAAGCTCTTTGCTTCTAGCCCCTGCCTCCATAATACAAAAAATTGAAGCAATGTTCAGAAGGTTCCTATGGGAAGGTGGAAAATATTCAGGGTGAAAGCTGCATCTAATAAGCTGGGAAAAAATCTCTAAACTAATCCTGGAAGGTGGTCTCAACTTCAAAAATGCACATGTTCAAAATCTGGCGCTGGGGGCAAAGATGCTTTGGAACCTAACCACCGGGAAGCAAACGCGGAGTAAAAAAGCATTATGGAAAAATCACTTTAGGGGTCCAAGGGAAAGATGTATAGAGAACCCAATTCTAGAGAAAAGAGGCTACCCAATCTTCTCACTCTATCAGAAGACTATGCCCCATTTCATACCTCATCTCACTTGGGTGCCAGGCAATGGGAAAAAAATCAATATTTGGCAGGACTCAATCATTAGATATCCTCCCCTTGGGTTGATACAGGATCTAGATCGACTCAATGAATGGATGGTCACTCAAAATTTAAACACTCTTTGGGACATCTCAATTTGGGGGAACGATGAGCACAAGATGTGGCTAAGGTGGGGAATTGCTAACAACCCCCCTGATTTAGAAGAGGACTGGAACACCCTGAAGCTCTACCTCCAAGGGAAATCCCCACTCAAAAAAAGGGGAAAAGACAAACGAGGTTGGAGAACAAGCTTAGGGACATACACCACTGCAGCAGGGTATCAGCTCACAAACCCCCACCCCAATGTCCCTCCAAACCCAACAATTTGGAAATAAATTTGGACCTCCAGGTCCATCCCAAAGATTGACATGTTTATTTGGACTCTGGCTCACATAAGCATTCTAATGGGAGAAAGCCTAAGAAGAAGGGGGTGGGAAGGCCCCAATATATGCTCACTCTATCTTCAAGCAGAAGTAGCCACAAACCATATACTACTAAACTATTCCTACTCCAAATAAGTCTTGCAGTTGGCTTTGGGATTGCAAAGGGCCGTCATCATACCCCAAGATACGAGCAACCTTCTCCAAAATTGGGATTCCATCTGCCCTTTCCAGACTAAGAAAAAAGTCCAAATCTCCACTCTGTGGAGAGTCCTCCCCAAATTCATCCTCTGGAAAATATGGCTGGAGCGAAACAATAGACTTTTTAGGGAACTCAAAAGAAGTCTAGCCCAAGTTGCAACCAAAATACAGGCCTATTTTAGCGAAAGCGCTCCCCACTTCTACCAAACAAAGAATTCTAGAGTGCTAGAGTTGGAAGAGGAACAATGGTTGGATCAATTTAAAATTCAAGACCAGGGGGGTAAAAAGGACAACATCTCTGGCCAAGAAGCCTGGGAAATACGAAAGGAGAAGCAATATTTTGAAGACTGGAAGACAAAGGAAAAGAAACATATTTTGTCCTTTGACGGGGCCTCCAAAGGGAACCTGGGCTTGGCAGGTGGAGGAGGGATTCTAGAAAGCCCCACCAGATCAATGAAGCTAAGCTTCGCTTGTGGGCTAGGAACTGAAACTAACAACAGAGAAGAAGCCCTAGCCCTATGGCAAGAGCTCATTCAAGCAATCAGTCATAGCATTCAAGATCTGGTAATAATTGGGGACTCTCGGATAGTAATCAAAGCCTTAATCCACCAAAGCAAACTCAAAAATGCTAAACTCAATAACCTCCTGGAGAAAATCCAACTCCTCCTTGGGAATTTCCAGTCTTATAAGCTTTACCATGTCTTACAAAACCTAAACAAGCAAGCAGATGTCGAGGCCAATAATGGAGTCCTCTTGACTGTTGGAACCATACAACTTAAAGGAACAATGTCCACAGTGGATCTACCATGACTCTAGGGAGAAGTCCCATAAAATAATTAAAGTGATGAGTTGGAAAGGGAAAGGAAACATGAAAGAAGGATTTGAGAAAATCCAAAGTGCAACAGGGCAAAGGTGCTACAGGATAGCAAAAGTGAACAAAAGGTACAACCCAGTGCATCATTCGATCGTTGATTTTCTTTGGGGAGGAGACAGAGCAGTAGGTCACCCATCCCCTTCCGATCACGTGAATCATTTAGGGGATTCGATTTGGGAGGAGACTGAGCTTAAATTGGGGAGAGGAACTCAACCCTCCATACCAACCTCATGCATAGAAAACCAAGAAGGAATTCGGCCCAGCTACGAGAGGATCAAGCGCAACAGCAGGTCACAAGGAGAAGAGAAGAAGTCATCGAAGATGGAATCTAGCTTGGGAAGTAAGCCAAGCACAGAAGAAAGGCTAAACGCAATGGACGTCACTCTGAAAAATTTAAAGCAAATGTTGAACTACCAGTTGGACTTTCTTCAAAATTTGGACATAGACGTAGGAAGAAGATTGGAGATGTTGGAAGGAGACATTACCACCACAAAATTTGAGATCCCTGAGGAGCCTGGCAAACTCCATAAAGAACTCAAGGACCCTAAGAAAGAATTTGAAACCTGTAATGTCCCCATTTTGGGACATTATAACTTTACAGAGTGTTATGCCTACCAGAGTAGCCAGATAGGGGTGATAGAGAGTTCAGGAGATATTGAAGGTTTTTATTGGACTTGACTTGCATCGTTCATCATCAAGATCCATTCTACATAGCTTGGTTTTGGTTTCGTTGCATTCCGACGATTTCCATAATTTCGAGTTATTATGGGTCATATCTTAATTAATTTCACTAAGAAGGTCATAATGGGCATATTACTTGGAGAAACCTCTTAGTGTAATATCTCATCGGAATCAGGAATAAGAGCACTACAGGATAAGATGATGAGAAGTGAGTTTCAGTGGTTGGAGAAGCCATAAGGATGGATAAATCACTTTTTAGAGGTAAAATGATTAATTGATTAAGTGATTAAGTGATTTAATCAAGGAATAATAAAATAAAGTAAAAGTCACTTGGAGGGAAAAGGTCAACAACGAATTAGGGTTTCAGCAGTGAATTAGGGTTTTGGAAAGATATAAGAGAAGAGTCAGCGACCTAATTCATCATTATGCAGATTATGAATTGTCATTGAGGAGAAGAGGCATATCTCAGGAGAGATAGTTCAATGTATTCCTGGAGGATGACATCAGTTGGATGATTTCGATGTTGAAAGACACACCCTAGCCACTGGGAATATCATCCAGGTCTTCCATCATTCTTCATTGATTCCGCAATGCTCCCATATTCCAGGTATTATCTTTTAGTTGCTTATTTGTATTCTAGATAAGATCCTTTTGTCTTTTGATCTAGCCGAGTGTTGTTATTTTATTCAGCCGTAGTTGCTTATTTATATTCCGGCTAAGATCCTTTGTATGTTGATCTAGTCAAGTATTGTTAGTTATTTAGCCGCATTCAGCCATTTTGTAATCCACAGAGATATCATAATACAAACTTTGCAGTCCTTTGTCGCGTTTATTATTTGTATGATCATTTATATGTTGTAAACCTTTGATCCTACACACACATTAGCAGTTTTTCCTAGACTAGCCAAGTCAGGAACATTACAAAACCAGAATCACCCAGCTGGAGGAAAAAATGCCTCAGCTAAACAATGAATGGAAGCGAGATCCAGAGAAGTAAATCAGTATTTCAAGTCACAAAAGGGAGTTCTGCAATTTCTTAGCAAGGATGGCATTTTGTATAGAAGCCTCTGCTGTAAATAAATTTGTAAAACATCCCACCCCTGTAAGGTTAGGATAGCCTCCAGGACTGTATTCGACTAGTAGAGCATGGCTCACCATAGTTGTAACAGAACCAGTGGCTTTGCCACTGACTTTTTTAATTAAAATCCATTAATTGTTCTTGTCAAAACAAAAAAACACAACAAATCGAGTGTCGAGTTCAACCGATCATGCACTCATATTTCAAAATACAATGATCGTAAGGGTGTTGGGGACCACCGAGCATGCAGCCAAATTTTTCTACACTTCAAACCTTGTCCTCAAATAAATAAATTAAATAAATTAAAATTGAAAAAAATAATAATAACTCAATCTCAATACAAAGAACCCATTTCAATTCAATACAATTACAAATTATGACTTCAACTTGACTCAACCTTCACCTTGACTATGAAAATAAATCTTCTTAACTTAACATCAAAAATATGTTTGGTCCTACGTGAATGTTTGGTCGTTTTCTTTGATCAAAAGTACCCTTCTCTTAACAAATGGATTGATGCTCGATAACTTGCTTGTAGGATTGCCTTTCCCTTCTACCTCATTAATGGTGGAGAACGCCAAAAAAAATTCCAAAATTCTCATGATATGACATCGATCAGAGCACCTTAGGTACTAAATATATTTATCATTACTACCATTGCAATCTATCCACCATAAAAACTAACGCCGTTTCCTGTTGCAGTTAGATTTCTAGGACCAATGCAATCCAATTCAATTGAGTAATGTACCTATAACGGATATATATACAATCTTTTCTATTGACATAGAAGATTGGCGTGTCTCTGTGGCCTCTTGAAACCATGCCTCTTCTTAATTTCTTTCCACGATTCCGACCTTGGCTCATCATTATGTGTTGAAATAAAATCCGACAAATATCCAGCGAGCGATTTCTTCACATAATTTATGTTGGTTGACGCTGAAATTCTCATATTTCTTCCATGCAGCAATTATCGTGATTAGGCCCATGACAACAGTGATACCTCCCCTACATACATATATGTTAAGGAGGTATCCTCATCACCTTGCGTGTGTGAGGTATATAGTTTAGTGGGTTAGTTCAAGTGGTTGAGTGTTGTGAACTTGAAAGAGATTACAAGGTCAAGTCCCTGAGTTGGTTGTCTCTATGAATATTGTGGGCCTCACTCATGTCCCTATCTAGTTAGGTTTCCAAAATCTGCAACTTATCACTTTACTCTACACGAAATTAAGGGAACTGCCCCATAGGTTTCCATGAAAAATGTGTCCATTCTATCCTATTCTAATATATGTGTATGTGTCTATGTATCTATGAATTTATAATCAATTCATTCATGAATGAAAGATACATCAATAGAAGATAAAATAGATTACATAATTTAAATGGAGTGGATATTGCAACAACAAAAGAGTAAGATATTAAATAAAGGATGCATAATTTTCATAAATCCCCACTAAAAAAGGTTAAAGAAAATTTACATTTACAAATCCAAACTTAACCCTTTCTTACCGAGTCGAAAAATTAAGATGAAAGGAAATGACATTTTCAAAAGCCAAAAACTAGTTTGTCGATAAATAAACATATATAGATTCAATTAAATTTTATAATTAATTTGTTGACATTGATGGGAGTTTTGGTCCAATAGGTAATTCTCATTCCCCACTAGTAAATTAGTGGCATATAATAAGGAATAAAGGAGATTTACTATATCTATATCAAGCAAAGCAAGCAAGAAAAATAAACTAGGGATTTGAAAGAGAAGGGAAAAGGAAAACTTACAATGTGGTCTTATTGAATAAGTCTACCAAGCCACTATGGAGCTGGACAGGAAAAAGGGGGAGGAAAATAACTCAAATAAACCCACATACAAGGTAAACAACCCTACTTTATGATGGAAAAATCCTATTAGGTCAATTAAACAAGATAGAAACCCTTTCTAATTTACTTTTTTTTCAATGAAACAATCCACTGTGAAACCTATGGTCACTTCCCCATATTCGTAATCAAATCTTATTGTAATGGAATATTGTTAAGAACCAAATAGCAATATAGCATAGAAAAACCTCAGGAAAAGTACTCAACGCCTTGAAAAAGAGATAATTTCAGATAATAAGCCTCTTCGAGGGGGCAACCTCCTTTTACCCCACTTAAATGTTCAAGTACAAGATGA
>ML780499.1:998178-1010927 GCA_009831015.1 Picea engelmannii | reverse complement strand
GTAGTACATAACTACAATCCAGTGGTTCACTACCACACCAAGTAACACACAAGTACTTGATCAACAACGTATGGTTGCGAACAGTGGAACATATCCACCACAGTAGTCCTCATCTACTGTCATACAATCTTCATAACAAACATATGATAGCAACCTGCATAGAAACTATGCTATGATATAAACTGATTTGTCTGGGCCAATCTTTCACTCACATCTCATGTGAGCTCTGAAAGAATATCTGCCTCAAAATAGTGGAACATATCCACCACAGTAGTCTTCATCTACTGTCATATGATCTTCATAACAAACATCTGATAGCAATCTGCATAGAAACAATGTTATGATATAGATTGGATTATCTGGGCCAATCTTTCACTCACATCTGTGAGCTCTGAAATAATATATTCCTCACGAATAGTGGAGCATATCCACCACAGTAGCATATCTCTATTGTCTGGAGACAGTTAGTCTCCATAACAATCATCTGATGCCATCCTGCACAGAAAATATTGTTAAAAATAAATTGAATCATCTAGGCCAATCTTTCACTCACGTTTGTGAGATTTGAAAGAATATCTTCCCTCATTAGCAATGGGCTACCTGCCCTATTCTTCTCAAACAAGGAAGAAGGATTGTTTCTGATTTCTGAGCATGGAACATTTCTCACCCTGGGCCATTCTTCCTACACTAATCAAAGTGCACCCTGGACAGAATGTATAAACCCTAAGGAATGTCTGAGTCTGGACCATTCCTCACCCTATGCCATTCCTCCTACACTAATCAAAGTGTACCCTAGAGAGAATGTATAAACCCTAAGGAATGTCTGTCCTAGACCATTCCCCACCCTGGGCCATTCCTCCTACACTAATCAAAGTGCGCCTTGGAGAGAATGTATAACCCTAAGGAATGTATATCCCTAATTTTTGAGCCTAGACCATTCCCCACCTTGGTCCATTCTTCCTACACTAATCAAAGTGCACCTTGGAGAGAATGTATAACCCTAAGGAATGTATGTCCCTGATTGCTAAGCCTAGACCATTCCCCACCCTGGGCCATTCCTCATACACTAATCAAATTGCACCCTGGAGAGAATGTATAAGCCCTAAGGAATGACTATCTGGACCATTTCCTCTGTTCACCACAAGAGGAAAAGACTATCCTGCATCAACCTCCAAAATGGACCATTCCTCATGTTAACCACAATGAGAAATCGATGTCCGGCGAGGCGGGCCAGTCTTCTTGAGTAACCCTCAAGAAGAGAGACTACCCTAGACCACTCGCCATGTTAACCACAATGGGAATTCATTGTCTATGATACATCAGCAACCAGAATACTTCCCATGTTAACCACAATGGAAAGTGACTGTCTGTCAGAAGTCTCAATCCACTTTCCGAATAGGAAAGCATCTGTCCAAG
Source organism: Picea engelmannii (assembly GCA_009831015.1). Lineage (NCBI taxonomy): Eukaryota > Viridiplantae > Streptophyta > Pinopsida > Pinales > Pinaceae > Picea > Picea engelmannii. The sequence goes on along the minus strand of ML780499.1, from coordinate 1,009,511 downwards.
ATGGACTATTTTTCAAATTTAAAGATGAATGTCTTCAATAATGTTTCCAGTGCTCCCTCCTAACTTGGAGAGTCATTTCTTCCTTTTCAATAGGAGGGAAGTTGTTTCCACGAGCTCTAGCTTGAGTACGCAAACTCTTTCATCTTGGATAGAAGCTTTACCAAAATGTCTTCTTATCTGCTCATCTGTGGAGATATGTGGAGAATCATTTTCTCCTTTTTGGACTTCATCATGGATAATGTAATGCTTGATTTCAAATGTAATTTAGTCTGGAACACTGTGAAGGCTTCAGGTAGATCTGAACAATATAGTATATCATAGTTGGAAAGCTAGAACATATCCATGTGGTACTTCTTCTGTCATCATGAGATCTGATCTGCTGAGTAATCATCTTGATGTTATAGGGAATCTTCATCGTGCACTGGAGGTTCTTCCACCAAGTTATCTTCTTCTATCTGCATACAAGGGTCTCTTTCTGGTATGCCTTAGAGTCTTGAGATTGTTCTTCATACGCTCTTTATTCAATTTTCTCTGGAGAACATTCTTTGTATTCATTTGATGTAGAAATCCAACTCATGGATGTTGCAGATGATATAATGACCTATGTAGAGATAAGTCTGGTGTACTGGAAAAAGTAATCATCATAGTATTCTCCCTCCATCTAGGAGAACCTCTTGTTCTATATCTCGCAATGCTTTCATTCACTGTTCTTCATCACGATTTTCAGTTCTTCTGCTTGATTTCTTTTAGTGATTTCATATCAGGATGGTAATCTTATGATTCTTGATATTATGACTTGTTTTTATGGCTTTTCTTTCTTTCTTGGAATCTTCATGTTTTTCTCTAGCTCTTGGGTCCATGGAGTTTCTTATAGATTCCATGCTCTAGAGATTCCACTTCTTCCTTTCATCATAGGATCACGGATCTGGATGAGCAACCAGGAATACTTTAAGGCTTCTCTTCGAAGAAGTCTTCTTCTGCGGTTGAATTGAATACATAATGTCTTTCATGGATGCTACCATGGATATATGTACTTCATCATCTTCAATGGATCATAGGTGTTATCTCCTCAAATAAATTGATTAAGATTTTTCTTTTTAGGTGATAGAGTGTCAGTTGGAAAAATCCTTTTTCAAATTTTTAGAGGTACATTTTATTTAAAGAAAAAAGGCTTTACTCATGTAATAATTTTTGGACAGAAGTTTGTCTAGTCTGTGCCAGATTAAATTCAAATCTCAGGTTTCGGTGGCTTAGGCGAACATACCAATTGTTCATTAGCCACCGAAAGCCTTAGCTTTTGGAAGCTAAAATAAAGGAATCCAAGGCTATTTAATCATCGAAATCGTTGATGCAGAAAAAATACCAGACACGTCATTTTGCACATTTCAAATAAGGGGTTCATTGTTTTCATGATTGCATAAGCCGTCGAAAGTACTGCCGAGGGAACCATTCATGACCAGAAAAGTCGATCTCGCTATTAGATGAGTGCATCTCTCATATCATTGAACGTCATGGTGTTGTACTTCTCTTTATTTTCAGTTAAAAACATCATGACTCCCGCACATCATCAGCCTTTTCGCCACATTCCTTGCAATCAATGCCACAATCTAAAAGAGCCCGCATTTATCTCAGTCCTAGCCTGGCTAAGCCGATTATCTTTGAACCTATGCACTGTAACTTGGTCTGAAATTCACTCCTTCAATCACATGTGTGCTACAACGTCGTGGAGAAATGAAGAAAGGAGTGACGACACTCAGGAAGGAACTTAATGATATCGGGTATCTTGAAGCTCATCCTGAGGTATGCCAAATGTTCAAGAATGCATGATGTTTTAATTTCTGTAAAACATTAGACAGTTTTCATCAATAGGTGGTCGAGGCTTTTGCTCTTAGTTTCGATGGAAAGAAAGCATGCATTGACCAAGACGAATTTCAAATTGATGAAGCTCTCATTTCCGAAGTTACCGAGCTTCCAACAGATGGAGAAAGATGGTTTAAGACTACTGTGATTAAGAATATCAAGTTCAGGTCTTATCTAAAACCAAAACACCAGGGTTTAATTTGGAAGAAAGATATCCCTATATCTTTCCTTGAAGAGAAGTGGCAACAGTTACTCAAGGCTATAATGGTTTATATAACATGTGAGGGGTGATACAATAGGGTCATGATGTATCATTTTAAACTCATAAACCATTTTACAGGAAGAGACCCACTCAATCTACCCTATTTCCTCCACCAAAATTTATCTAAGATGGCTTATCAAGTCAAAGGCAAACCTAGTCAAGTGGCAAGAAGATTATCCCATCATAGCTTAATCAAACTGCTGGTATGTAACCTGTTGCAAAGAAAGGGTAAGGAATGGATTTTTTTCCTATTCTGGAATGATCTCCAAACTGAGGTTCAAGCAGAGGGCAGAAAGAGCTCTCATTCCAGAAAATCCTCCACTCCTAGAAGTGGAAAGAGAAGGAGAAGAGCTATCTCTCCAACCCCAGTTAATCAACCCTCTTTTTCCCCTAAGTCAGGAAAAGAAAAGAAGAAATTGGATTTTATCCATGAGAAGGAAGAAGTTAGTGAAATTCCAGTGAATAAAAACATTCTAAATCTCCCATACTCAGACTCAGAAGATGAAGAACAACAATTGGAAACAGGGCATGAAGGCTCAGTTACCACAGGAGGTGACAACTCTATTTTTGTGGACATATATGCAACTATTTATGAGAATCTTCCATCACCTACTCCCCAAGAAGAACAAGATCTCCAAGCTACAGAGGCCTCATCTAGCAAACAAGCAAAAAAGAGTAAATCAAAAGAGATTAAGAAGCTTAAGAAGTAGCTAGCCAAATAGGAGGTGCTTGAGAGAGTAATAAAAACCAGGTATGAAACCCTCTCAAAAAACTTCATAGAAATCAATTCAGCCTTAGAAAGGTTAGCACATGAGAGCATAAAGGAGAAGAAAAAGAAGGACAAAATTGTAAAGGATTACAACAGTTTATGGAGAGTGGCCCAGGGTTTAAAGAAAAAGGTCAGAGCTTTGAGGAAAAAGGCAAGGGAATCAAAACACCAAGCTCATGCTTCACTTGAAACCCTTGCAGAAGTGGCAGTTCAATACAATGAACCAGTAACTGCCACTAATCCCACAAATCGAACAATAAACAGAAAACTAAAGACCAGCCCTGAGGCGTTTTTTATTTAAAGCAAGGTTGCTTTTTGAAATTTTGATGATCTCAGGTTTCAGTGGCTTAGGCAAACATATCAATTGTTCATTAGCCACCGAAAGCAGTCCTTTCGGTAGCTAATTAGCCCAAATTCCAATTTTTGTAACTACCGAAAGCACTGACAAGGCAGAAGGATAATGTTTTTGCATAGATCAAAGTTTGTCTTGCTCAAAGGATTAGGAAAGTATTCCAATCGTTGGGGGATAATTAATGACATCTTTACCAAGTGGTGGTTTTTGTTTTGAAGATGTTTCAGATGATCAAAAAGGATAAGAAACGGTTAGTTATTGACAAGGTGATAAGACTATTGAAAGCCAACAGGTGTCAAGCTCGACTCCTCTCATATCATATAAGATCCAACAGCCTCAGAAGGCTTATTACACCTGCCCAAAAACCGAAGACTTAAAGAACAGTTGAGAAGTTTAATTGATCTAGTTTACTGACGCCAATATTCGATTTTCTATATTTGGAAAGATTTGATCCAGTAAGCTAGGATTTGAAAACTGTTTTGTAAAAGGATATAAAGCTGAAAACTTTTGAAGAACTAAGGGTTTGATTTTGAGTTCTATATTCTACTATTTTTGTATGAAAGACATTTTCTTTAATATATCAAGCCTGCAAGCTTCTTTCATTTGCTATTGTCGGACCCTCCTTCATCTTTGTCTATGCATATGAGTTGAATTCATTCTTTTGTCTCTGTTTAATGGTCCTATGGTAACTGTCATCTTACTTTTGACCATTAAGCAAGAATCATAAGCATCTTTGGCTAGTTTGTTGACCCATCATATATATGGTTTATGTATGTTTTGGTTAACCGATTGGTTTTCTTATCCATTTGTTATACAAATCTATCTGATAAATAGCTCTTGAAGGCCTTGTATTGAATGAATATAGTTAGACTGTCTTGAAGATACAATCCAGAGATTAAGATATTCATCTTGATCCAAACCCACACCTATTATTGAAAAAATAGTTTCCAAAAAGGTTAAGTTACCAAGCATCTCTGACTTACAGCCTAGGAGAGTTTCCTGGAGTAATAACAATAGGATTAGCTCCCTCCTAATCCTTGCTTCATGTATAAGTGCATATAATCGGCTCCCTCCGTCTAACAGAGTCCATGCTTTCATCTGCATCCTTATTTTCTTCTACAATATATAATTGGCTCTCTTGTCTAATAGAGTCCACACTTATGTCTTGTTGTTTTCTACAAAAATTCATGAGTCTTTTTCCAATTTCTTCTTGATTGCTGACTTCTTTCTGTCTTTGCTTCTTCTAAGTCTCTTATTTTGCAATAGCTTCTACATGATTTGTATTTCATCCTTTCATGTGTATTATCTAATAATATCCATTTTCATCTTATTTGTTTTTCCCTAGGTATAGTTCTTATTGGAACACATTATCTTCTAAGAGATAGATATATAATATATGTACAGAGACGATGCAAAAAAAATATGTACAGAAGATGAGAAGAGTGTTGTTACCTTTTAGAAGAAGAAGTCTCTTCCATCCTGCTTATTCTTCTTTATAGGTTCCTTTTCTTCGGCAATCGATGCTTCGTGTTTCTCCTTCCTTTTCTTTAGCTCTGGACACTAATATTGTAGTGATCATACTTTTGACAGTTGAAGCATTATACTTTTGAAATGTCTTTCTCTTGATTTAGCTTCCTCCTTGAGACAAAATTCCTTTTGTTCCTGAAGTTCTTGAATCTTGTTTTGAAGGCTTGATCATCGTACTTCTTTTGGGGTTTCTCTTTTGCATTGATCCTTGATTCTTCTTGAGCACAGCAAGTCCAAATTTCTTCAAATGTCGGGTACTCCTTCCTTGTGTTCATGCTTGCAGAAAATGCATCCCATGTCTTGGGAAGACCATTGAGTACTATGTTCACCAATTCCTTTTCTGAAGTGATCTCTTCAATAGATTGTAGTTGATCTCTTAACTGGGAGATTCTTACAAAGTATGATGTTATGTTGTCATCATCATTCATCTTCATGTCACGGAGCTCATTCTTCAGACTCATAACTTGACCAATGTTTCTGACTGAGAAGAGATTTGTTAGGGCATCGTACATCTTCTTTGATGAGTCAATATGGGAGATGTGGGTATCAAGTGTTATTTTACGGAATCCACTATGATACTCATGGCATTGATGTCAACATATTTGAACTTCTCCATAGCTGCAACATTCTGTGGTTCCTTCTCTTTTCCTTCTTCAAACTCTGGCTTCACGATCTTTCCTTTCACGATATCCAACACTTTATTCTTAGTAAGAATGATTTCAATCCTTGTCTTCCATGCTCTGAAGTTAGAGGCTCCATCTAACTTGTTCTCAGACTTTATAGAGTTCGTCATGGCTACTTGACTTGGTCAAACCCTAGATTTGACCAGAAATCCAAACTTCACGTCTTGGCCTTCTGAGAGTGCCAAGAGATGTGCTAGGCTAGGGTGCACTGATCTATCTGAAGATTAGGTCAATCCATTCACTTAAGGTGCCTCAACAAGAGGATTAGGGTTTCTGCAATTGCTCCTGCTAGTAACCCTAGCGGCAGTGTCTTGGAAGCTACTTCTGCTAGTAACCCTAGTGGAAGTTCCTCAGCAAGCTCAATATACTAGTGGTTATGTTTCCTTCCAGACTTTAGACTGAATGAAGGAGGTGTGGGCCCATAACCTGTTAGAATATAGAAGATGGTGTGTTGGTTTTACCATTGACGATACCCTCGTCACCCAACCATAGGCTGAAGCCACCCTCCGAGCACCTTAACCTTGACTGAGAATTTCTCTGGAAGAAAACCCTAGGCTATATAGCCAAAGAAAGGGTAGTACACCTTTCCCCAAGGATATCACATCACAAAAAGCTGATCAGATAGTCCAAACCCTAGCCAAGATATAGTCCAAGCCAATACTGAAACTGCTAGCTGCAGCTACAACTCTCCTCCACACGTGCGCACCAAACTAGGAACTGCAGTGCGCACCACTTGTTGTCTACAATTCTGAGATGTTGTCAAATGAGAACTGGCCCCCTATATTTATACTGGTTCTGCCAGATTTGTTGGGGCCGACTTCTCCTTCTGGATATGTGTCTGTTCAGTATATTCTTATTATTTCTGGCTGACTTCTTCTCTTGGAGGTTAATAACCTAATATAAATTATCTTCTTGAGCCAAAAATACTTCTAGGGTTATTAGCCAACTCATTAGGGTTCTCTCTTGCTTTCCAGAGTCTCCTATTCTCGTTAGGTTCACACATGGAGGTAAATACCTCTCGTAGCTACCATAATATTAACAGGAAATACATTACCCACTTGTTGTGTGTCATTTTGCAACTTTCTTTGCCACCAGATGAGTGTTGTGCCTGCAAGTCAAAGAGAGGCCAATTTGATTTGAGTTGCCTCATCCTTGATTTGTTGCACATTACAATAAACCTTCATCTATCTGACCCAGTTATCAAGCCTCTCTGCATTGACTTCACCATCATACATGGGTAATTCAAATTTCACATCAAGCTTAAGTAAAGGCATTTTTTGTTTATGTTTATGGGAATGTTTTCTTGTGGTGGATTTGGAGCTTGAACTTGAAGAAGAAGAAGTTGATGGAAAAGAAGGATGTGAAGGAGGAGTTTGAGGAGGATCCTCTCCTTCTTCACTTTTGACCTTTGAAGATTCACCTAGAATTGGTCTCTTTCATTCCAAGTAATCCTCATATAGAACCTTCATCATCTCCAACATGGAGAAGAAAGTATTTCAAAACTCTTTCTCATCGTGAGAAAGTCCCTCTTCTGATGCCATGTTCTCACTTTGAGAAGTTCTCTTTCTCGATCCAATCTCAGGATTCTCTTCAACAAGCTCGCCTTCACCACGATTCAGTCTTTCCCTGGTAATCATGAAAACTCAAAAACCAATCATCAACTAGATCTGATACCACTTGATCTGAAGAGATCTTTTAATGACTATGGTTGAGTTTTAAAACATGAGTTATTTTACCATTTAGGAATTCGATGAAAGAGGAAAAAATAATGATGAAACATAGTAGCCATAAGATAATATACAGATTTGGAAATAAGAATAAAGGAACAACAAACCATAAACAACAAAATTTGATAAGAGAGTTCGTAAATCTCACCTACGTCTTCGAGACTTTGTCTCTGTGAGTGAGGCTTTCTTATTTCTCTTCAAAGATTAAAAAATACATCATAAAAGTGCCAAATTGATTACAAGCCTGTGGATCACTTTGAGAAGTTCTCTTTCTCGATCCAATATCAAAATTCTCTTCAACAAGCTCGCCTTCACCATGATTCAGATTTTCCATGGTAATCAAGCAAACTCAAAAACCACCCATCAACTAGCTCAGATACCACTTGATCCGAAAAGATCTTTTAATGACTATGGTTGAGTTTTAAAACATGAGTTATTTTAAGATTTAGGAATTTGATGAAAGAGGAAGAATTAATGATGAAATATAACAACCATAAGTTAATATACAGATCTAGAAATAATCATAAAGGAACAAAAAACCATAAACAACAAAATTTGATAACGGAGTTCGGCAATCTTACCTACATCTATGGGCCTTTGTCTCAGTGGGTGAGGCTTTCTTATTTCTCTTCAAAGCTTCAAAAATACATCATAAAAGTGTAAAATGGGAGTTTGTTGCCAACTTAAAGCCTATATAAACCAAAGGTTCTTGGTAGCATGAGGGGATGTTCATAACAGGGAAATGTTGAAGAATTGCAAAGCCAAAGCCATTTTCATGCAGGGAAGCCATTGAGGAGAGAAACTTTGTGGGCCATTTCTAGGAGCTTCATTCATCCGTTTTCAGTGTTGTCAGTTTTCATGGGTTCTTGAGATCTAGAAGAACACAACCATATCATTTTTTAATCCATTTGGAACTTTTATGATGTATTTTTGAATCTTTGAAGAGAAATAAGAAAGCCTCACCCACTGAGACAAAGGCCCAGAGATGTAGGCGAGATTGCCGAACTTCGTTATCAAATTTTGTTGTTTATGGTTTTTAGTTCCTTTATGCTTATTTTCAGATCTGAATATTATCTTATGGCTGCTATGTTTCATCATTAATTCTTCCTCTTTCATCAAATTCCTAAATGGTAAAATAACTCATGTTTTAAAACTCAACCATAGTCATTAAAAGATATTTTTCGGATCAACTAGCTCTGATACCACTTGATCCGAAAAGATCTTTTAATCACTTGCTTAAGTATTTTTCATGATTATCAGGGAAAATATGAATCATGGTGAAGGCGAGCTTGTTGAAGAGAATCCTGATATTGGATCGAGAAAGAGAAATTCTCAAAGTGAGAAGATGGCATTTTGGCACGTTGATGATAAACGTGTGTGTGTGTGTGTTTTTTTTTTTTCATAACTTACTTTCTTGGTGTGTTATATAGTCTATAGTGCACCAGTGTGGTGTTTACATAAAAACGTACTAACAAACAATTTAATCTACAAAATGCAAATGCAAACATCCACATTTAAATTTTGTGGAGTTTTTTCTTTGCGGAGGCTATAACAACTTAAATGCATGCTCATTTTGTCGTTGCATATTCCAGCACATTCATTATAAAAGCATCGATGCTATTACAATTATTATGCATTAGTTCCACCTTTTTTGTTGTATGCAGCACCAGTAGTCTTATAATTAGTACACATTAGTTCCACATTTTTTGTTGTATGCAACATCGGTGCTTTTTTAGCTTATGTAAGCATTGTTTGTATTGTTTTTTGTATGTTGCACCGGAGCTCTTATAAATATTATGCAACGGATCATTTTAGTTTTATGGCACATTGATGCTTGTATAATTTGTATGCAACGATGTTTGTATTACCCTATGCATAGAAGGGTACTAAAATTTTGAATATTCAAGGTGAGATGTCAGTGCCATTCTTTGTTACTAAACACTAGTGTGTATATTATATTTAGAGCACTTGACATATTGGTAATGGAAACAAGGTTCCCCTTGGTTTAGACCCCTGGTCAGGTACTGGGGGTGCACACATCCTTCCTAAGAACCTAATTCAAATCAGATTGCAGACCCTGTAAGAACGTCTATATGGTCACAAGAATTCAAGACCCACGATCAACTGGGTATGGAGGAGATTCATGAGATCCATTGGGAAAATTGTATCAGGGCATTAAAGATGGTCCATATCGACCTCTTGGACCGAGAGGATGAATTAGTATGGGTGCATGACACTCGTGGAGTATATACTCCAAAATTGGTACATATCCAGCTCAATATTGACTTGCATCTCAGAGAATCCGACTGGTGGTGGAAAGACTTGTGGAAATTAAGTTGCCCTGTCAAGTCCAAAAACTTTATGTGGTGCATTCTAGTAAAAAAGGTCCCCACTTGGGAGGTTATGAAAAGGAGATCAATTAATGGCTCGGGTTGGTGTTCTCTTTGTAAATCAAGTGGGGAATCATCAACCCACCTTTTCTTGTTATTCCCTTTCAACAAGGTTGTATGGAAAGAGTGTTCTACCTCGCTTGGACAAGGATGTTCCTGGTAAGGAAATACGATGAAAGATGCTTGGAAATCATGGGTCATCCATGCCACTACTTGTAACATCAGGGATCTCCCTCTACTCATCTATTGGGGTACTTGGATGGCTAGAAAATATTCAATTTTTTGTGATAAACCTATCCCCCTAGAGGTCATTTCATCTCAATATCTTAGTGTCCTAGCTCACTTTCCTTGAGAAAAAGGGAGGGTGCCAAGTAGGACATTGCAAGAGGAACTAGTGGACCGCTCCAAGCCCTAGGATTTTTTTATGGTGCCTCACAAAATAGAATTTAGTCGTGTGGTGGAGAGGTTGTCCTGCATTTATATGATCGTGTTTCCTACAAAATAAAAATGGGATTGGGCCCAGGCACAAATAATTTTGCAGAATTTATGTCCCTTAAATTTCTCTTACTTTTTGCAAAGGAAAAAAATGTTAATTATCTACAGATTTTTGGAGACTCTCAATGTTATAAAATGGGTCCGGAAATCCCAATAGTTTCACAGTATCCACTTGCTTCCCATTATTGAAGAATTTAAAAGATGTGTTTATTCCTTTGACACTCTTATTGTTCATCATGTCTTCAGGGAAAAGAATATGGTAGCAAATCAGCTCTCAAAAGGAGTTCGGTTGGGACATGGGAAATGGTTGATCATTGAAGAAAACAGAGGAACAATTTATGAGTTCTACCATAGACATTTTATAGAGGAGAAGCACCACAACTCAACTTCAACCTCATCCTGATTCTCTATATCAGCACTCGTTTTTCCACATATATTACAGTATACACATGTGACTCTTGGCGGTATCATCTATAGTGGGTTCTTTACGGCTAGCTTCTGTATGTGGGTTTCTTTTTGTAAAAATATTATGCAATTAGTATGATATATCTGGAAAAAATTATGTACAGAGAATGTATTTGTGCGGAGCTCTCTCTTTAAAACACTTTTTTGGACTTTTGTGTTAGGCAATATCATTACAAAAGTTGCTACAACAAAATACATGTGGACATATATCTTTAAAATGTAATTTTATTTCTTGATGAAATAGCATTACGCTTTTTTCTAAGGAAAAAAAATATATTTAGAGCACTGATGTGTATTGTAAACATGCGCACTATAAAATTTTGAAATGATAAATATAATTGAGTATATGTTATGTCATTTAAGAAACAATGTTTTTTCACAATATTTGGCACCAATACTTAATTATAATTAATAGGCATCAGTGTGTATAACTCCTTAAAACACGTTGTTTTCTATATTATGGCATGTACCATTTAGTGAGTTCATAAAAATACATTGCAGTGATATGTGTATATTTTATTAATTGTTTGTTTTACAAATTTTCAACTAATAATCTTAAAATCAAATATTTTTTATAATAATATTGTTTTTAATATTTTTGTTGTTACATTTTGATACAATGATTGCATTAATGCATTATCCAAATGATTACACCTACGTTATTTGTAATAATGCAAATCATCCACATATTAATTAATCAGCAACGCAACATTTTACAACATTCGACAATGCAATAAAATAAGAAACCCATTTTATTATATATGAATAAGAGACCCATTTTCATACAAAATGGGACAACATAA
>ML780499.1:930309-978463 GCA_009831015.1 Picea engelmannii | reverse complement strand
CCCCAAAATGAATCTCCTCGATGATACCTTTCCAACGAGCTATCACATGCCTAAAACGGAGATCGTATGCAAAAGTTACGACCCCGGGAAGTTGATGCACCAACTTACCCAAACGGGGCCCACATGACTTTTGGCGCTTCATCACATGACTTTTGGCGCTTCATCTCCTAGGGTTAGGTTTTTGGATGTCTAGGACTTTTGGCATTCCCAATTATTGTAAAAAGGCCTCCAGAGCCTCACTGTAACCATCTTCTTGTGAATGCGAGTAGCCGTCACATCTCTTCTCAGAGATAAGCTGCCACCATTCTAGCGAGTCTTTCACTCTGTATTTTTACAGACTCTGTACATTTCTCTGATTAATAGAAATCGTGTATTACTGTATATCTATGTTTATGGTTGTATCTCTGATACATTTCTGTTATATTATTGAATATCTGCAATATCTCTGTGCATTTCTTTATTATATCTCCGCTCTCATTTCGTGCCGAAAATAATCCGGATCATTAGGCATGATGTTTAATAAGTCATGTGTTGGACTTAGCGCACTCAACAGAGTGTCTCACATAAATCACTCACCCAACAGGGTGATATAGGGACCATTCTTCCTATCCTGGTCATTGTCTGTGACACAGAAATAATGATTGTCCCGACATATGTTGAAAGCCACACCATGGGCTACAAGGACCATTCTTTTAATCTGGACATACGTCCTAGAATAATTTCAGTTTTCCCAGATGTTGAAATCCACGCCATGGGATACAAGGACCATTCTTCCTACTCTGGTTACTATTGTGAACTCAGGAAGAATGATTGTCCTGGACCATTTTCTCCCCTATGGCCACTACTATGAACTCAGGGAAAACGTTTGTCATGTACCAATCTCCCCACTCTGGTCACTACTATGAACTCAGGGAGATGGACCATTCTACCTGTCTAGGAAAATCCCTAGAAGAATATATTTCTTGGACCATTCTACCTGTTTGGGCAATGCCCTGGGAGAATAGTTGTCCACGGTACATCAGCAATTTGTCAACCTAAACCATTCTTCACAGAGAGAATGTCAGTCCATTAGCAATATGTTCTGCCTGGACCATTATCCACCTGGATAATGTATGTCCACAAGCACATTGACTATCCATGATGCCATATATCATCACTCCCTCCCAACCATGGATGCCCACACCTCCCTCTCAACCAAGGGAGTTATCTCCACAAGTCCCAGCTTGTCCCTCAAGTATGAAAACTTTATCTTGGACAGAGGTTTTGTCAAAATATCATTTGTCTGCTCATCGATGGAGATGTACTGGAGAATCACTTCTCCCTTCTGGACTTTATTACAGATAAAATAGTACTTGATCTCAATGTGATTCAACCTGTCATGGAACACAGGGTTCTCTGAAAGCTTCACACAGCTCTGATTATCATAATATATCACAGTTGTATCCATCACCTGGTAAATTAGTCTAGAAATCATCTTACGGAGAAATATTTCTTCTGTACAAGCATCACAAGTTGTAATATACTATGCTTCTGTAGTGTTGAGTGCAACAGACTTTTGTTTCCTTCTAGCCCATGATATCATAGCAGAGCCTAAAACTGAACATATACCAAAAGTACTTTTATGTCATCTTCACTCCCTACCCAATATGAATCAGTAAATCTATGCAGTTGTATGTCACTATTTGAAGAATATCTCAAACCATAATATGGCATCCCACGAAGATATCTCAAAAAGTGATTTGCAGTTATCCAATGCTCATGTCTAGGTTCCACTTAGAACTGGCTCAACGTGTTCACAGAAAAGCAAATGTTTGGTCGAGTATTAACCAAATACATCAATGATCCAATCAACTGTCAGTATAGGGACGAGTCTATTGGATCATAATTGGAGTATCTTAGCTTCTTCAGATCTGTCACCATGGGAGTTGTCATGGATTTTCAATCCATCATCCCAAACTTCTGAAATATCTTTACAACATGCTTCCCTTTCCCTAGGAAGTTTTCACCATGCTTCTGCCATACTTCTAGTCCAAAATAATGCATGAGACCAAGATCATTCATATCAAATTCAGAGGCTAAATCCCTCTTACATTGAATAATGAGAGGCTCTGCACATGTCAGAAACAAATCACAACCTTGTAATAAAGGTTTGGATCATCATAGCTCTTGGAAAATCCATGTCTCGTCAAGTAACTATTAATTTTTGCATACCAAGCTCTTGGAGCTTGTTTGATTCCATACAAGGCCTTCTTTAATCTTCATACATGGGTTTCTCTCGGGTGTACCTCAAAACCTTGAGGTTTCTCTATGTATACTTCTTCCTCAATTACTCCATTGAGAAAGGTGATATTTACATCCATCTGATGTAAAATCCAACCCATGGATGTTGCAAGAGATATAATGGCTCTAATAGAGGTGTATCTGGCAATTGGAGAAAATGTCTCATCATAGTCTTCTCCCTCCTACTGGGAGAACCCTCTAGCCACGAATCTTACCTTGTATTTATCAATACTCCCATATACTACATGCTTTATCTTGTAAACCCATTTTGAAGTGACTACAAACTTTCCTTCGGGTCTAGGCACAATTTCCCATACATCATTTTTCATGATGGATTGATATTTGTCCATCATAGCTTCATTCCATTCTTTCTTCTTGACTACTTCTTCAAAGGTGGAAGGTTCTACATTGAGATGATCTAGAGAACATGTAGTTTATTCCTTGGGACCTTCATGTTCTTCTTCATTGTTGGGATCCATGGAATCTTCTATAGATTTCTTGAAGCCAATCTTTTCATCAAAAGTCACATCTCTATTGATTTCAACCTTTTGTTGACCTGGGAAATAGATTCTATAAGTTTTTGATGACTCACTATATCCAACGAATATGCCCTTCTTTCCTGAAGGTTTTAACTTTTTTTTTTCCTTGGGAACATGAATATAAACAGGACAGTCAAAGATCCTCAAGTGTTCAACACTTGGCTTCTCTCTGGAGAAATCTTCTTATGGAGTCATGTTCTTCAATATACGATGAGGAATTCTATTCTGACCATATACGATTGTCATAGCTACTTCTCCCCGTAGAAACATGGATGGATTATGGTCATTCGTCATTGCCTTAGCAGATTCTTCAATGGATCGGTTCTTTCTTTCTGCAACACCATTATGTTGAGGATTATGTGGGACAATTAGCTCCCTCCTAATCATGGTTGCTTTACAAAAGGCAATGAGCTCCTTGGAGGTGTATTCTCCTCCATTATCGAACCTCGAGATCTTTATTTGCTTAGTGAGGAGGTTGAAATTTTTCCACACACATCTAAGTGAACGATGTTCAAAACTCCTTTTCCTTTACATGCTTCCTTTAGAATTGGTACTTGGTGAGATCACCTGCCTCACCGCTTCATGGATTCATATACTCCATTTTTTAAGCTGTCACTCTAGCTCCTTCTCATAGCTATCGCATGTGACCTTCCTGGAACAAGAAAACCAAGAGCAAAAGTATTTCCAATAGCATTTTCATAAGAACATATTTATGGTAACAAGGATGGTAGTCATTATAGAATTACCAAGGTGACTTGCCCAGGAGAAAAACAAGAAATATCTCCTAGAGGAGATGCTAGTTCATTTTGAAAACAAGTGCAATAAGTATCTATATCAATAGTACTTATATAAAACCAAGTATACCTAGCAGTAATAGACCTTTCAAAGATTGTTGCCACAACTATAGTGTTTACTTTTATTGCAACAACTATCAAACTTCATATGTGCAATTTGAAACGTAACAATTTGATCAATCAAACCTGGAACCTAGAGCCTCAACTGTTAGGGAGGGTGTTCTTGTTCCTCTGAATGTATTGAATCCAAGATCACTACTTGGAAAAGGTCTCTTGTACATCCCCTGCAAACACATTCATGCTTTGCTAGATGATATAACTTGAAAAACATATACAAGTGCATACCTTTGAAATTTGTGGCATCATTCAACTTGTCTTCTAATCTGAAACTAGACACCATCTTGACAAGAAGAGGTTAGAAACTGAATCAAAAAGGTTCATTGATTAGAAAAATATAGAAACTCTGAAATTTCAGCTTTGACCACAAAATCAATTTTGACCAAAAGCAACCTTTCATTTTAACTTTGACCAGTCAACCTTTGACTTTGACTTTGACGAAGAACTCAAACATGAAATTTTTGTTGGTTGAAGGAACTAGAGGGTGTGCTAGTGTAAGTTTTAAACCTGCGAAGTAAAGAAATGCATATAGATTCTTAAGCAATACAGAAATTAATCAATGGCTCATACACAGAGTACACAGAGATTTTTACTGGAAACCCTCAACCGGGAAAACCTTTCTTATTTTCATTATATCCAATTTCACCAGTCACCATACAATATATACAATGTTTTTAGGTATTCCGTAGATACCAAAACCCTAATCCCTTAATCCGGGATTAATTTACAAATCAGCTAAAAATAGCAAAATCCACTAAAAATAGCAAAAACCGCCCAAAAAAAAAATGCATAGTTGTAGGGATCATCAGACGCAGTTGTCATATCTGACACACCCACACACACACACATGCAAATAATATAACACATACCCAACAGCTAGGATAGGGCGCATTACAATACCCAAAAATTAGGTCCAACGCTTTACTGAAAGTGCCCAAGAATTTAGGTTAGGGTTTGTTGCACCTGCAAAATCAGAAACCCTAGTTGCAGTTGCAACTTGTGCTACAACGAGCTTAACAAAGAACTGTCGATCTACCTTCCAATGGTTAGAATGTTCTGAAGGTAGTGTGGGACCATAACCTATTAAAATATTTATGTTCTTGTTTCACCATAAAAAATATCACTATTGTCTCCCAACCATAGGCATGCATCCACCCTTGAGCACCTTAACCTTTGTTAGATAGAATGATTCTGAAAAGACAAACTAGAACCAACAGATAAACCCTAGCTACAACAGTAGCATGAGATGGAACCATAAAAACACTATCCATTTGCATCAACAGCACAATACAAGGAGAGCACACCTCCTCCAAGGGTAGCGCACAAGAGAGAGAGTCTCCACAACCACAGAACAAGAACAATATTCAACTGCAACAGTTTCAATTTCACTTCTTAGGCTACCACCAAGAATATTAGAATACCACCAAGAATGTCACCAAGAATACCACCAAGAGATAATATAATGTAGGGCACATATCTTAGGCTAGATAGTGCTAGAGAGAGAGAGACCAAGAATCACCCCAAAAGATGCCCCTTCCTTTCTTGCAGTTGCAGCTCTAGACTTGCTCTATACTTGAGAGAGAGTGAAGTGAGTGTGTACAATTGAGCTAGAGCACCGCCTATTTATAGTGGTTCTTGTCACTTGTATGGGCTGACTTGTCTTTCTAGAAGATAATACATTGATATTATTTATTCTACTTAGTTGACTTGTCTTCTAGGGTTTTTACACATTTGTTTAGGGTTTTTCTTACTTCTGGAATATTCTATTCTAGTCAAAGGTTACACATGGAGGTTAATACATCCTGCAGCTACCATAATATCAACATGGGGCTCATGAGAAAATCATGGGACCTCAACTTGAAATAACACCTCCAATAAGGAATTTTTGTCCATTGAGTGGCATAGAGGCTTGATTCTAAGGTTTTGGGAACCAACATTAGGTCATATAGCCCATAACATCATAACCTATCAAAACTTAGGTTCTTAGGTCCTAAACACTACTTAGGGCATAAACAAGTGATTTGAAAGGACTGTTTATCTCATGAGTGTGATATTAGCTCGACTCGAAGGTTTGGTACACAAAGGATGAGTCTCCTTACCAAAGACATCTTTTGAGGATGAAATCAAGGGGATTAGACCCTAAATCCCAATTGTGGTTTACTAATCTAGTTTATTGGTTTGATACACAAGGGGTAATTATGCTCACCCAAAACATGCTTCAAGAGAAAATTGTAGTGGCTTGGACCCTAAATGGGCTATTCCTAAGGAACATGGGCCATGAATGGGGAACAAATCATCATGCATGCCCTTTGGATGGTATCTTTGGCACATGTGTAAGATATATGACACTTGTGTACATGTGTGGGATATATGTCAATTGCATATTGTGTATCTTTAGCACTTGCATACTTCATAGATTGTGCATACAAACTCATAGTTGGGAAAATGAGGACTCGCTAAAAGTATTATTCTTATCACTATTAGGCACAACCACTAGATTTTTAAAAAAGTCATCGAAATCCATTCTACATTTTTTGCAAGACTCGGCTCACATGGAGCTCACTCAGTATTAAGCGTTGATTTTTTTGTAAAATATGATTACATTTGAAAAAAATTGGCATGCTCATCCTAGACATGTACTTCATTGAGATGGGAGGGTTTAATAACTCAAAAAATAAGTTAGGGATGGTCTCCCTAAAGACCAAAAGATGGGGAGCTTGAAACAAACCAAACAAGACTAGATTGATTCTAATTATGTGTCGATAAGATCTGGTTGGCAGCGTGGCCTTAATGGTTTCAATTAATGGTTGAATGTTTTACCTATCAATTTGATATCTATGTTGTATGGTTGAAAGAGAGGACATGTGCCTAATATTTAGGTTTTGTTGTTAAAATAAGTTTAACAATTTTCAACTTTGTAGGTGATGGGAAAGATTAAAAAAAAATGTAGAATGACTTAAGGGAGTGCAAATTGACCGCGATGTGAAGGGTTTGCAATACTTGTGAGATTTTTGGCTAACCCATCGGTGAATACAACAACAGTATGATGATGAATGTGAAAATATATGTGGATATCTGAAATCTTTAAACCAAGGTTCAAAAGTCGATATCTAGCTAGCAGTGCTACCCTACTATATTTCATGGGTTGTAAGGCTCTACCCTTCTAGGATAGAATATTTTTTAATTGTTTTATTTGTAAAAGCATCCAACAATACTAGTTGATGAAGATGCTAGTGCCAAATTCTTCATTTAAGCTCCAAGATTTATCAATATGATCCTTCCAAAGTGTATCCCTTGTAGATGAAGGTATTTTTGAAATGTATCATGATATTGTACATTGGATGGAATGCCTTTATCAATTGTTTTTTACTTGTATCATAATTTTTGTATTCCTACCATTTTATCCACTAAAGAAAAAAATTATATTTTGTGTTTACAAGTCCATAATCTTAATGAATAACATGCTACATGATAATAGATGATGATGATTGGAAAAGGTTTTTCATTTTATTCATTATATTAATCATGGTTGGCATTTAATTTTGCATCATTATGCATCTACTAATTTTTCTCCACATTTAACAAATCATCCAAGTAGAGGTGGAGATGGCTTTGAGCATGCATAAGATAAACTTTGTAATCATAAGGTTACATTGAATGAAATTGTTGTATTAGTGTATCCTTCCTCACTATTTCATGATATGTTCTACATTTATATATGTGCCATACATTTTAATCTCCACAGTTAGAAAATTTGAATGAAAATTACATCACTTTTTCAGTTTTACATTTTTTTTTGTTGAGTTTCCACCCATTATGTCCCCCCACCCGCAATGAACCAAAAACAAAGGATGGTGGTGGGTGAAGAATGATGGTGGAGAAAACAAAAAGGGACGAGGGGATGATGATAGGAAGGGAAATGATGAATCCAAATGTGATGGTGAAGACAAGAAGGGTGAACTAATATCTAGATAAACGTAAGGTTCTTAGTCTGTATAATAAAGATGGGTTTCTTCTAACTTTGATGTTGTTGTTGGTGTTTTGGTGCATTCCAAAAATAACATCAGTGGTTCCAATCACCACATTCAACAATGGGACTAACATAATGGGAGTGAAGCAGTTGATGATATCAATATAGAAGGCAGAGCTTCCATAATTATCCCTAAAATGATTTCTACTTTTCAATATACAAATTGCAAGCAAAATACAGCCGTTCTTGGCTTGGCTTCCATATCCCACAACTCCCTTTCTTGTCAACCAAAAACCAAAAAAATTGCAATAGTTATCTCTAATCCTTATTTTCAATATGTTTATTCATTAATTATAATAGCAAGTATGACTTGTTATATAATATTCACAAAAGGACCATGAATTATATGGAGATGATTTCACATATAAATGATAGAGACAATTAGGAAGGGGACAAGAAGGATGGAGACAATAAAGAAGGGGTTTTAATGCAACAAACCCAATTTTCCTTCACATAGTTAGAAAAGTGTTGTAGCCTTTGTTGTTAAGAAGCCACTGTCTTTAAAAAGAGATAGATCTCTAACAATTTAAAATTTAAATACCTACTTGGAGCTACAGATGCAACTAATATCTCACTACAAACCACCAAGGCAGGCTTACATCAAGCCATCAAGTACTTGAGTGAACTCAAAAAGAGGAGAGCAAAAAACTCAAGGAAGTCCATATGATTCCATCGATAATAGAGCACATAGTAATCCTCCTCTAGATTTAATGGATATAAACCACAAAATCAAGTTAGGGGAGACATCATCTACAAAAATGTCAAGCATGTACTTGTTTATGATGAGACTTTTTTTATTAATGGTTTTTTTTGTTTACTTCTATTGGATGTGCATCTTGAAGGCATGTTAAAGAAAACAATAAACATAGTGCAATTATCTGTATGCATAGACTATAATATTAGAATGTGTATACTTGATCAATTAATTATAAAAATATTATAATTACCAAAGAAAACAATAAACATAGTTCAATTATCTGTATGCATAGACTATAATATTAGAATATGTATACTTGATCAATTAATTATAGCAATATTATAATTACCAATGTTGCACCCCCCACTCCCTCAATAAAAAAAGATATAAGAAATGTGCAACACCTTCAAGGGGTAATAGAAGGGATCCCTTACCTAACCAAGTCAAGAAGGAGCTACTTAACTTGCTGCATGAAGTGATACAAAGCCTAAGAGATTAGTTTATGCTTCTCAATGAAAATAGATTCTTGCATCCTAAGAGATAGTTGCAACATTATCCATGTCTCCCTTATGTATCTACACCCATATTTCAATACAACTTTGGTTAGTTACAATGGTTTGTAAAATAAAAAGGTAGTGTACTACATTCTTTTGTGCTTGTATGTTATCTTTAATGTTGAGTGTTGTTATCTCAATACTTTACTAGTTTCATATTTGTAGATAATCAAGGAATTATATGGGGATCATCCCACATAAGAAGGGTGGAGATCATTAGGAAGGGGACAAGAAGGATGAGGTCAAGAAAAAAAGGGGAAGAAGAAGAAAGTGATGGTAGTGAGGATAAGAAAGATGGTGGTGGGGAGAAGAAGAATGATGGAGAAAAAGAAAAGGGAGGAGTAGATGATGATAAGAAGTGTGGTGATGAATCCAAAGGTGATATTGAAAACAAGAAAGACAAACGCAAAAAAAATAAAGTCCATAGTCCTAAACATGTGTTGAGTATGTCTTATCAATACCATTAAAATCAAATAAGTTGCTAGGGAAGAATTATTTAGCATGAATTTAAGCTAGGTGGCATATGGCAACACTAAAGTCTTAGGCGGGGGATCTTTGTTCTTTGGAATGAAAATCAATGGCCCATTCGATCCGGAGCTCGCACGCTTTGTTCAATTTTGACATTAATTATTAGTCTGTAGGTTCAATTCCCAAGAGAAGGATCAGGAACCATTCGATGGTCCAGGAGGAAAATATCGCTCGCTTGGTTCCCATCTACTAGTTTTCGAAATATTTCATGGTGGAGGAGGACGTCATATTTCTATGTCAACAGTTAATTCTTGCTTGCGATCACATTCAAGCACCGAAGGGAGGCGGGAGACGCCTAATACTGGTGCAAACACCCGGTCTCAGCTCGGCTCGAGATGCGCTTTCTCCTACTAAATTTTGGGCAATTCTTCCCAACTTGGCGTTGTCGTAGAAGATTCAGAAAAGGTGGCGGTTGGAAACTCGTCTACACGCAACGGTCCCCCAAACTCTTTAGAAATAAAGCACAGTGGTATTTCTTCGAGGATTCAAATAGTAGAGGATACATGTCCTATTTTAAAAGACCCGTGTTTTTCAAATGATGATATGGAGGCTTCGGTGGAAGCGAATTGCAAGTCTGTGGAATCTAAAGAGGGACATGTTTTGTCATCATCTCCTTCTTACATCCCCAAGGAATACCTTGTCCCTTCTGAAACCTAGGTTGTGCAAATGCATGGTGACCCGAACTCTCCATTATCTTATCTGGGTTTTCTTCCAAATTCCCAGGTGCCCCCAGTGTTTCAGGCTTCACCTCCCTTAGATACTCCTTCGTGCTCATTTTCTTCCAAATTCGTTTTAAAATCAAACTATTTGTTAAGGTCCAAAGTGAAGAAAGGGCTAGCTAATTCTTTCATCGGAGGCCTTGTGTTGGAAAAGGGGATGGCTTGTCATGCTGGTAGAAAATCTCACTTGTCCCTAGCCCAACAGTAGGATATGAAGGATATCAAGAATGGTAAATAGTCCACTGAACGATATCAAGAATGGTAAATAGTCCACTATCATTAGGGCCCTTGGCCCGGGGAAATCCCTGGTAAAAGGTTCTAAACGATCATTATATCTCTCAATCTGTATGGGGTAGGGGCGCCTCAAAAATTCAGGCCCTTAAAAGACTGGTCACAGATAGAAAACTTGACATCCTATTAATCCACGAAACTATGTGTTTGTGGGAAAAGGTTGTGGAAGCTTTCAAACCCTAGTTATGGGACTCATCTTTTTTTGCGAGTGATTCGATAGGATTTTTGTGCGAGTACGTCGGCCACATCGTGGTCTGAGTACCGTAGTTTTTCCAAGCATCCTAGAAGGTTAGGCGTCGTGTGAACCCCTTCCGGAATGCACGGCAAGACTATGGTTGTTACAGCCTGTCTGTGCGGTGATATTGCTATGGGTTGTTTGCCCTTTCATTGTGGTGGTTGACTTGAGGTTCCAGCTTCCATTGTTATATCATTTGCATATGCCTCTGGTCGGTCGGTAACATCTTCTACTATCCCCTCTTGTTGTTGCTTCAGCTTTGTTGTGTGTGATTTTCCTAGTGCGGTCGTTTCTGTCTAGTTTGGGGTTGTTCCATTTACCCTCGGGGCCTCTTCAGCGTGTGTAGGGTGCGAAGGGTTGTCTACGTCCTTGGACGACTCTCCCTGTCCCATTTCCGGCATATCAGTGTCCATGCCAACTGCTATTGTTTGTTGGGTTTCCTCCACCACAGGTGTGGGGCTCGCTGGTTCCATATTGGGTGAGGGAATTCTGTCCAAGTTGATGAATTCGACAATCTGTGTGGTTTATTATTCCATTTGTTGTGGTTGTTGTGGTCATCTATGGTTGCTTCGAGGTTTTTTTTAGACCTAGCTTGGTGCACCTAGCTTGGGTGGTGCCATGGTGGTTAAGGTTGATCTTTGTCAAGCTAGTTCGCTCTGTATCTCTTGCTAAATCGCTCTCTTCTCCGTATACTCTCTCGCTCTGTATTTCACAATTTCACAATAACTCCTATGTTACCCGTGTGACTTCCTTATATAGCAAGTGTCGTGAAACTTCTTGGAGAAGCTACCTGAGCTGTGGTTTAAATGAATTGGTGCTTCCCGCGTATGTGACATTCAATTTCCTTGATGCCGCTAGTTGGTCCAATTAATGCGAAGTCACTTCGAACGTTCTTGTGATTCAATATTGATATACGTCGCCAGTTGGCACCTTTTTGTGATAATCATCATTTTTCGAATTTCTTCCTTTTTCTAACCATTGGTCCTTTTTCCGGCGAGCTAAGTTTTCCAAGTGCGCGGTATGTTGTTTCACCGATGCACATGGACATTTTATTTTTGTTGCGCTAGCTCTATTTTTGCACATGTCCTCTGGTGTCTCGCATGGTAACATCCCTGTTTGTTGCATTCAGTTCTTTGTTGTATGGCACAGTCCTTTTTTTTTCGTAACTTTCTAAGTGCTAGGAGGTTGACTGTCCCTATACAGTTTCAGTCAACTCCCATTGATCATTCCTCTGAATTTTTTTCCTCCCAAATCCTTCAACTGTATAGCTCCCCATCTATAAAAATATTTACTTCATATGGTCCCAACCAATGCATTCTGAATTTTCCTAGATGCTAAAGAGATTTACTATTGTACACCAAGACTAGGTCTCTCTCCTTGAAACTTTTCATTTTAATATGTCTATCATGCCAAGCTTTGTACCTTGCTTTATGAACCTCTTGGTGAAACCTTACTAGAATGCTATCTTGTTCCATGAGAATCAGCTTATTTAGACTTTCTGTAACATCCCGCTCTGGCGCACTGAGATAACTTATCTTTTGAGGACACTTGCTCGCAAGTGATCTGAAATTTTATGATGTTAGACCATTTATACTTGATTATGATGCGATTGACAGATGACATGATGTGTTACTATTTGATGTGGACAGGTGCTATTGACTCAGTTTTATTGAGTGTGCAGGGTTGTTGACCTTGAGGATGCAGAGGCATTGGTAGAACCCCTTAGACTTCGGACTGAGTCAGGGAGTGTGCTTTTGAGTTGATATATTTACTGTGATGTTTCATTGATTTGATGATTTGATGTTGACATTTCTGACATGATTGTTGATGATGCAGGCTAACGATAGCTTGCCGACCAGACTCACATATGGAGTAAAGGGGCCACACACGATTTGCAGAGAGGTTGAGGGAGAGGGGTGGACAGTAGCCCTGCCACCGCCTACTAGCACTCCCGCTGTGGCTCGAACTGTAGGTTAACAATTACCTAGTTCGAGAGGATCCACGATGTCGTGAGGGTAGACTGCGACAGTCACTCATGATGATTCTAAGGGGCGCGCAATAAGGTGGAGGCCTTATTCCTTAGAACCCTTAGTCTCCTACAAGTTCACCTGGCGGAGTGTTGACTCCAGGGGTTATAGATGTCTACCAATCAGTCCAGTTGGCGAGTGGCACCCTTAGAGCACGTGGTGCATCATGAAGGGCACGTCACACAAAAGAAACTCAGTTGGCGAGTGGCACCCTTGGAGCATGTGGTGCATCCTGAAGGGCACGTCGCACAAAAGAAACTCAGTTGGCGAGTGGCACCCTTGGAGCACGTGGTGCATCTTGAAGGGCACGTCGCACAAAAGAAATTCGAGAGGCGAGTGGCACCCTTGGAGCACGTGATGCGTCCTGAAGGGCACGTCGCAATAATGTTGGTTGAAGGAGTCAACATAAATGAACCTAAGACATCAACACCTGAATAAATCCTTAAACAATTCCCCTAACTAGGCGTCGCCAGTTCAGAATTTGAGCCCTGTGTCAAAAAAAAAAAAACATAATTCAAGACTATACATTAATATTCATTACCCCTATGATTTGCAACCTCCACCTAATCCAAGGAGTTTCCTTCCTTAATCTAATACATAAAACAAGTCCTCCTTTAATTGAATTCATAAAGTAATTCCTTCCTAAATCGCATACAAAAGGCCTTTCCTCATTCCCAGTAATAACCTTGATAATTTACCTTTTTAGTGAAGGTACTACTACTTCGCCCTAACAATAATAATCAAGACTTAACCATCTCCTAATAACAATGCCAATATATTCTAGCTCCCAATAGCTCTGCCATTCAAATAACATTAGAATTTCATTTCCTACTAGCTAGCATTAACAATACAAGTGCTAATAATAAAATTAAACAAAAAAAAAACCCACTTAAGCTAATGTGAGTCATCATAAAGTGTGTAGGGTAAAATAAAGAGATTTAATAAATTAATTCAATTAGGTGGTTGTAAAGTTGAAAAGAAGAAATTAATTAATTAACTAATGGGAGTTAAAAGATATATATATATATATATATATATATATATATATATATATATATATTTATGAATTTAAAAAATATATATATAATGAAAAGATGCTTAACGCATTTCCTTTTTGAGTTTTCAAAAAAAAAATAAAAGAAAAAAAAAATAAAAGGGGGAAAACTTAAAAGAAATATGATTTAGGGTTTTGATCAAAAACCTAAAACAAGAGGTGATTAGGTCAAAAAAGAGGATAAAAGAAAGGGGATGGGGAAAAATGAGAGGATTCAGCTATTAAGTATTGTTATGCTGCCAGACTTGAGACTGGACTGATTGCTTGTAGGAGTTGGGGATTTTCTCAGCTGACTTGAGTGGTAGCTCAGCCTTGGAGGCGAGCTGGGAAGCTAGGCTACTGTCTGGATTGTGCGTGGCTCCTTTGCGGCTCGGGGGGCTGAGGGGGAAGCAGAGTACCCCTAGCATTTGGCTGGGAGGTACTGGTGAGTCCTCTATGGTCGGCACGGAGCAGGATTGCAAGGAGCGCACAGAGAAACCTTCAGAGGAGGCGAACAAGCAAAGGTACACCCTTCGGTAGAATGAAAGACAGTGTAAATAGTTATTGTTTACATTCTGGGCTGTGGTTATGTTTTTATTTTATTTTCATTACTCAGTTCTGCATAATGTTTTATACTCATTCTGGATGGAATAAATTTTATTCTACGACTGTGTAAAATAGTTATTGACCTCGTCCTTATGCGAATCTGGACTGTGTAAATAAAATAGAAATTGCATTGGGTTTTTGGCAAAAGATTTCTGTAATGTGGCTTCGTTTAGAATTTGTGAAGATTTTCTAGGCATTGCTGAAATGAAGTTTCGTTAGAATGTTTGCAATGAACTTATGAATCGAATTTTGTTTATGCTGTAAAATTTCACGTAGGGTAGTTTAAGGTTGGATCCGGCACTAATGACCTGGGGTTAGAAGTTCCCTGTCCGATTGGGTTGGTTTTTACCGGCCGAAGTTACCCTTATGATTAGAAAACTACAGGTAGACATGTCACCCTCCTAATGGTTGAGTCGCCTGAGCCCTTAACGCACCCCCCTGACTGAATGAGCTTCCCCGGAGTCTGGTCTGCAACGCTACAGCAGTGTATCCCTTCAACCTTGAAGCCATTGTTGCATGCAGTTACGGAGAACACTCCAAGATCTCCATTCCGGTTCAGAGAGAAAAACCCATCTGTTGCATCTGATTTTGTTGTCTCTCCCACTGACATGCTTCGACTTCCAGTTGCACCTGCTCACAGACTTGCTGGATTTCGGCAGCAATATGTTGTTGGGTCGGGACAGTGACGCTGCTCAGCTCACTGAATATGGATGTTAGATAGGATATGGCTTGTTGTTTTTCAAGTTGAGGGACATTGATCCAGAACCCAGAGTTTTCTGTCCAGCCATCCTCCTTCCCTACCATTCCACCCTGTAACATTTGAAACTGTAGAGCACTCGTGATTTTATTTTAAGGGAGTCGTGGATCCACACCTATAACCACTGGCATTACTTGGGTCACGTTTCCACTCCTTGACAACATTATTTGGAAAAGTAAATGGAGAATAGTACGGTTATGACAATTGCCAACTAGAACGACTGAAAATTTTGACTTTTGAGGTTAAACACTGGTAACCAGAACTAACAATCTAGTGAGCCGATGGTGCAGTAACGTATTTAATGTATGTTGCAGAATTTCCTTTTCGCCAACTTTTCAAATTACATGGCGTGTAGATAGAGACTTTGCTATGTCTAGGCTTACGAGTTGCTATGTATTTTAGCATTTTGACTACCCAATCCATTTGAGAACCATAACGCTGCCAGCAATTCGTATACAGTCGATTCCCAAACGTGTTAAAATTGTATTCGATCTAGTCAGAACAATCAATACGAGTTCTGTAGGTAGCGTTCTTTACTAATAAAACAAATAGAAAAAAAATCGACTAAGCTGTGAGATAGAGGTATTGCTCAAAATTAGTGGCATCCTACTTCATTGAGATATTATCGATTTCAAAGGAATGGATCAAAAGTCGGTGGACTTTTGAAAAACTCAATCAATGTTTATCACAAAACAGCCACCGTGATGATGGTTAACCCCCACTCCATCCCTGCGCACCTGAGACTCGAACCACCTCTCTGCGCTCCGTCAGAACACTGAAAATCACAACCCGATAGCAATGAATGTGGAGGATAGCGTAAGGTAACTGTAACGCCCAGAGCTAGCTATTGTAATGTAATGTAAATTAAACGCATTGAAGGTTACCATAAAGAATGGAGTGTCATTAATACACTGGAATGTCAATACACGACGTCGTAGCAGATTGTCAGTCTTGGGGAGGCGTGTTGCTACTGTGACGAAATTGTGATATTATTTATTATTCTGAGTGAATCTGGTGAAGCTTTGAAGATGGAGCCTTATGCTTTGAATGTGGATTACCTAGGAAAATCGTAAGGCCCAACGCAGGAATACTTCCATGATTGACACGCAAAATTTTCAATTAAAGGACCGTGACCTTCGTGTTGTGTTTACTTGTTTTTAAAAAAATATTTTAAATAAAAGAAACAGAACCTTTCATTCCACTCTTGTTAAACCAGCGATTCTAGCTGCACCCTCGACGGAATGGGTTTAATGACGGTGTTGTGATTACTTTGTTTTTTTAAAATATTTTAAATAAAAGAAACAGAACTTTTAATTCCACCTTTGATATATAAACCCATGATTCGCTGAATCATGTAAGGGGAACATTATTACCTTTAAAGGAATAAATGTTAGTGTCACAATGATATACAATTATGATGTGATTTTATATATGGTCATTCTAAATGTTGGCATTTTTATATATTGTTACTTTTATATAATGTCCTTTTTAAATATTGATATTTTTAAATAGGGTCAATTTAATATTGTTATTGTTACATATGAATCAGGCAAGGGTAATATTATTGCTTTTAAATTAATAATGTTAGTGTCACGATGATATATAATTATGATGTGAATTTTATATATTGTTGTTTTTAAATTTGGCAGTTTTAATATTGTCACTTTTGTATAATGTCCTTGTTAAATATTGTTATTTTTAATAGGGTCAATTTAATATTGTTATTGTTATGTATTCTCATTTTTAATCATGATGTCAAAATGTTATTCTAAACACGATGTTATTTACCAATATGATGTTGTTTTTATATATTGACAGTAGGGTAAGGGTGTTGACATTTTGGTAAAAATATTACTAACATTTTACTGTTATGAGCAATGTAATTTGATATGGTAATCAGTAAGGTATGATGACTGAAATTTATAAGGTTAAGGTGATATGTAAAGGTAACGCCATGGCTTTATATTGTTCTGAAATATGTAAGAGGATGGTGTGCAGCTCAATATAGAGGGTAGGTTGTGTAGATAACTTACAGAAAGGAAGGTTGTTGTTATTAATGCATTATTATTGAAATTCATGATCATTGATGACATCGAATTGTGAGCTCCTCATGTTTATTGAAATGTTTTTATCCTGTAAGGTCATTGAAATTTTACATTTGTAGCATATAAGAGGTTTGTAATTGCAAATCATGGCCCGGAGATGTGATATAAAGGTAAGGTGTGTACTATTCCATGGCAGTGTTATTGTAATCCTTATCGTCATTAAAATACATATATGGTGTAATAACCTTGATATGGGGCACAATAGAGTATTCTAAGTTAGTAAATGAGGGTTGTTGTTCATTGTAGTCAGTTGTATTTGGTTGATAACCCTTCCGTGTGTTGGATTGTTGTGTCGGGTGGGATGTAGACACCTTCTTGTAGCCTAGTATTTAAGTCGGTGTGTGTGATTTTTGTGTAAGGAATCTAGTGTCGTATCAAGAGTCTCGGGCTCTTTAAGGGAAGGGTTTCCACTCTTGCAACACATCAGAGGGGATTCTAGTTTCTTCCTGAGCAGTCGGCCAGGAGCCTATCTGACCTTCTCTCTCCCCGGAGCAGAGAAATAAGATTAAACATCCTGCTTTCCTGCGCAGAAATAATAATCTACCATGATGGATTCTTCCTTAGGTCTCTGGTCGTTGAATGCTTGCAGTTGTGTGCCTAATGTCCTCTTGTTGTGGTCATCGTGGTTGCGGCTTGTTGATTGTCAAGTGGTGATGTAGAGTCTAGAGTGTCTGTTACTTCTACACGCACGCACACACCTTAAACAAAAAAAAAAAAAAATTGCACCTGTTATCAGAGTTGTTGTCGTAACAAGGAGGGTTGTTACACTTTCTTATACTATGCCTCACTCTATCATGCTAGTAATTGTTGCTATGCACAGACTAGGTACCAAAAATTCTAATGGCACCACTACTTCTTGTCCATATACCAATCTGAATGGTGTCTACCCTGTCAATTTTTTGCATGTAGTCTTGTATGCCCATAGTACGGCTGGTATCTTCAAGTCCCAATTGTCCCTATTGACATTGTAGATCTTTGTCAGTGCATTCTCTAGGATATTATTAAAGGCTTACACTATTCCATTTACTTGAGAATGATGTGGTGTACTCTTTTGATGATAGACTTCAAACTTGTTAGTCATAGCCTTAATAGTGTTGTTAATGAAGTGAGTGCCGTGGTCACTCATCAAAATCCTTGGGCATCCAAATCTATTGATCACTTTCTCAAACAAGAAGTGTGTTGTTATCTCTACACTGCAATATTTTACTGGTGTTGCTTCTTCCCATTTTGTTAAGTACTCTATCGCAGTAATAATATACCTTTCTCCTGGCCTCTTTGTTGGTGGGTTAATTGGTCCCACAAAGTCTATTGCCCATTTGTCGAAAACATGCAACTTTACTTGTGACCTTAGGGGCATCTCATCCCATCTATTAGGTTTACCAACCATCTGACATACAACACATCTCTAGCAGTAGTCCTTTGAATATCTATAAACAGTCAACCACCATAGTCTTGCGTGTAATACCTTATGTGTGGTAGGTTTTCCTGCATAATGTCCTCCTTCTATTCCTTCATGGGCCTCTGCTAGAATCCTAGGTCTTTCATGTTCTAGTACACATATCCTCAAGATGTTGTCTGAACCCATCTTGTATAAGTGTCCTACAATCAATTGATAGTCTGCAGCTTTAACTACTAAATTTTTCTTCTGCGCGGTGTTCAATTATTTTGGCGTAGTGTTGGCATAGGGGTAGACCCAGGGTTCAACGCACCAACAAAACCCTAACTATCAGCCCTTTAGGCAACACCTGCGAAGCAGATAAAGTCTCACCCAAGGTAGAGGCAGGGGGGGTTGCAGGACTCAGGTTTCTGCAACCTAGCTAGGACACAGATCTGTGATCACAATACTTAACAGAGCACTTAGAAACTAACATTCATTAGTCTTTAACCCTTATTCACATCGCAGGTTAAAATCCTAATTACAAATCAGCGCAATAACAACCAAAATCCAATCATATCTAACCATTCATCACATAGCATCAAAGTAAATATAACATTCATTCACATCATAAAGCACTAAGCATCAATTGGATCTATCATACATCTAGATTAAGAAAATAAGTACATAAACAGCATGAACACCATAGCACAAAGCACATTGACACAGGATATACGTGGTTCACCCTAGTGTGGGGCTACATCCACCAATCTTCTTCTCTTATTATTAGTCTCTTCCAATCTTCGTACATGCACCAAGCCACAATGCCAACTCCGCATAGGACAGGAGATCTGTGGGAACCTCGCCAGATCCTCCTTCCCCGAGTTAGGTCCAAGCATAGAGCCTCTACACAGTCTGTGCACAAAGAACTTACAAAACACTTGCACTTAGCTCTGCAAACCTTAACAAATCTTCTTGCACATAGATAATATTTAGCACTAAGCCATCAGCCTACTAAGTCTTACAATCACATAGATCGAACTCCCCCCCTCTCTTACATCGCCTGGCTACTTATTTATACATTACAAAATAGGCCTAAGCATGGGTAAACCCATGGGCCGACATCCCATATCCGTTACATAAACTCTAAAACCCAAAAATCCCGCAAAAAGGGTGAGATCCCGTGATCTCTGCTTCGCCTGGGTGCTCCATCTTCGACCATCCTGTCGAAGTCCCAAAAATGGTCAAGCATGACCAGCATTTCCTCTAAACCTAGTCAAGGGCCAACAGGCCCTCGACACTCACATGTGACTCATATCGAGTCACTCTGATATGGGAAACTCTGCTTCGAAGGCCTCGAGCTTAGCTCGAGCTATCTCAACATGTTTCTTTGCCAGAGCCTCCTACTTGGTGAACTCTTGAATGACTTTCTCGGTGACAGGCCCTTCCAGGCATTGCTCCACGGTTGCGACCACCTGTTCCAACTGTGATCATTGTCCCTTGATCTCTTCAAAGAGGGTGCAGGCTTCGTCCTGCACCGGCTAGAGTCATTGTGTTACCTCCATAACTCGAATCTGGATGGCAGTGACCTGCTGTTGAACTGCGCGTTGCTCCTGTGACCTTTTCATCTTCTCCACTGTGGTAAGAAGCTTCAACTGTGCTTGCATTGTAGACGTCTATTGCTTCACCTCCTGGAGTTGTGCCTCCAATATCCTCAGCTCTGGGTCTTCTGCAAGGTACCCATAAGTCTGTGCACTTCGGTTACTAAGTTTCTTACATTCTGCGGCTAACGCTTTGATTCTTTCTACTACGCTCCTGGAAGTTTCTTCCCGTTGATCTCGCACTTCTTGCAGAGTTCTCGGCACTGCTTGCAGTTCTAACTCTGCTACTCTTGCTTGAAGTTGTTGAATGGCTTCAAAGAGCTTCCCCACTTGGCTCTCAATTGTCTCCTCTTCCATCTAGGTCAGGCCCGACACAGAGCGAAGTGCTTTAGCCAGTGCCTCCTTGACCACAGTGTGCTCCGCTAGCAACTGGTCTTTTTCTCTCTGGATCTGCTCTCTATCCTCCTCAAACTTCGCCCGAAGGTCATCTTTCTCTTGCTTCGCAACCCGAAGTTTCTCTAGGGTTTCTTCATTTTCTTGCTTCAACACTTCTGTGGTCTTCTCCTTTTCTTCTTGTACTCGACGAAGGCAAGCTTCTGTCCCATCTACTATTCTTCATAGTTGGGTGGGCTCGTCCCCCAATTTTGCATGTTCTGATGATGACAGCGCAGTAGACACTGTGTGGCTCGAATAGAGTGCTTGTTGTACCCCTTTCAGCTCCACCTCGATTATGTCATACATTGTTTCCTACTTTGCTTCGTTTCACTACAAAACATCCTCTAAAGTATCTTCTACAGCTGCAATAATGAGGTCAATGGAATCCACTGTGAGCACAGTCTGCGACTGCGGCTTGTTAGCTCTTGACTTCTTCCGCACTAAGGTTTCCTTTGGAGAAACCTTCCTTTTCATCGATGTCTCGACCTCTGTAAGGGGATCCTTCGGCAGTGTCACTTCGCCATTATATTGTTTGTCTTCTTGTATATTTTAACCTAGTACAATTTCTATTGCAAATAGATATTCAGTAAAGGAACAGAAAAGATACAATGGAAAATACAAACATTACACAGAGATTTTTCCCCTGGAAACCCAAACCGGGAAAACCAGCATATTCTATATTATTCATCATTATTACAATGTTTACAATAAAAAATACATATAGGATCCATCGGCATTCAAAACCATAACCCAATGACCTGGATTAGTCCAAAACCCTAATTCCTTAACTGAAAATAGAAAACCATCGGCAAAGAAACCATGTGTCAAAAATGACCTAAATATAATGCGGTCCTGAGGCAGAAAAAATGTGGTCCCGATGCAGAAAAAATATTCGTGCAAAGAATATAACACATACCCAACATTCTCCCACATGTTTTTTTCTTTTCATACAGGGGGTTACAGGGTTACATAGTCAACAATCCAGGGCAACAATTCCCATGGATCTTCTACACCAAGAGAACTTCTCGGTGCTCACGGATTTTGTTAATGAGTCTGCAACATTCTTCAAAGTGTCCACCTTCATCAGTGATACTTTCTTTTCTTCAATCATGTCTCTCACAAAGTGATATTGAACATCAATGTGCTTTGTCTTTGAATGATAAGCAGGGTTCTTCGCCAGAAAAATTGCACTCTGACTATCACACTCTATCCTTACAACTCGTTGTACCAAACCAATACCTGAACACAATCTTTGTAACGATACTGCTTCCTTACTTGCATGAGTGGCTGCCATGTATTCAGCTTCTGTAGTTGAAAGTGCCACTACATCCTGTCTTTTGTTCATCCAACTTATTGCTCCTCCAAATAGGTTAAACACATACCCACTTGTAGATATCCTATGATCCAAATCTCCAACCCACTTTGCATCCACAAAGCAATGTATATCCACCACTCTGTCCAATCTCGGTCTTCCTTCGTAGCACAATCCATAGCTACTAGTGCCACGCAAATACCTGAAAACCCTTTTTACTGTTGTCCAATGCTCCTTCCCTAGTTTTGACATATACCTCCTCAAAACTCCCACTGCATGTGCAATGTCCGGTCTAGTACAAACCATTGCATACATCAAACTGCCAACTGCACTGGCATATGAAACATGAGACATGTCCTCCTCTTCTTCATGTGTCTTGGGACACCAATCCGTAGATAACTTTACACCAACGGGAATAGGAACCTTGACCGGTTTGCATTCCTGTATATTAAACCTCTACAATATTGTCTTGACATATTTTCTCTGATTTAACTAGAGTTTCCTCCTTTTCCGATCTCTTTTAATTTCCATACCCAAAATGAAATTTGAAGCATCAAGATCCTTCATGTCAAATTTAGAGGACAACTGAGTTTTCACATCCTGGATAATCTCCCTATTGTTTCCTATCAGCAACATGTCATCCACATATAAGAACAAATAAATCAAATGATCACCAATTAATTTAAAATACACACAGTGATCTTCTTTGCTTCTTTTGAAGCCAAGTCCCATCATATAAGTATCAAATTTTTGATACCACATTCTTGGTGATTGTTTTAAACCATACAGGGAATTTTTCATCTTGCATACCAACTCCTTCTTTCCCTTCACAGCATAACCTTCTGGTTGCTTCATATAGATTTCTTCTTCCAGATCCCCATGTAGGAATGTTGTCTTCACATCCATTTGTTCTATTTTAAAATCAAATGCAGCGGCAACAGATAACATAAATCTTATGGAGGTTAACTTGGCAACAGGAGAAAAAATCTCACCAAAATCAATTCCCTCAACCCGGGAATAACCCTTTGCTACTAACCGAGCTTTGTATTTCTCCACTTTTCCTTTTGCATTCAAATTCTTTTTAAATACCCATTTGTTGCCAATGATATTTCTTTCAGTTGGCAACTCCACTAGATCCCAAGCCTCATTCTTATCCAAAGATTTCATTTCTTCGTCCATGGCCCTTTTCTAGAGATTTCCATCCTCTGAATCCACTACCTCCCTAACAGTTCTAGGATTATCATCAGTAATAGACAAAGCAAAATTTGAACAGAAATCAGATGGACTATACCTTTTTGGTAACCTTCTTTCTCAATCCAATCTCCTCAATACTAGAGTATGAGGATCTTCTTCTTCTTATTCATGTTCTTCTATAGAGTCTGATTCATCATCCTTTAAATCAAACTCTATCTTCTTTGGTTCTTCCTTACTTGGTAGGGCTTCCTGTTTAACAACATCCTTCATTTCTCTAAATACCACATCTCGGCTATACACTACCTTCTTAGTTTCTAGGTTCCAAAGCTTATAACCTTTGAGACCATCTTTATATCCAATAAAGATACACTTTTCAACCTTCGTATCCATCTTACTCCTATTTTCCTTTGGAACATGAACATATGCATCGCAGCCAAAAACCTTGAGATGTGTGAGAGAAGGTTCCTTACCAGTCCATACCTCTTGTGGAGTCTTGTCATCCAACGCTGATGAGGGTGACTTGTTGACTAGGTAACATGCAGTACCCACTGCCTCTGCCCAGAATTCTTGCCCTAACCCAGCACCACTGAGCATGCACCTTGCTTTTTCCATCAGCATCATGTTCATCCTTTCTGCAACTCCATTATGTTGATGTGTATATGGAGTAGTATTATGCCTTTCTATACCACACTTCTTACAAAATTCTTCAAATTCATTTTCACAAAAATCTCCGCCATTATCTGTCCTCAACACCTTAATTATTTTCTCTATTTTATTCTCAACAAGAGCCTTAAACTCTTTAAACCTGTCAAAGACTTCAAATTTCTTCCTAAGGAAATATATCCAAGTATTCCACGAGAAGTCATCTATAAATGAGACATAGTACACCGATTTTCCCAATGATGGGACCAACACAGGTCCAAAAACATCACTGTGAACTAGTTGTAAAATCCTTTTGCCCTCGTTGCACTAGAGGGAAATCTTACCTGATTCTTCTTCCCATATAGACAATGTTCACACAAATCAAAATATAGAGAGTAGTGAGACATACCTTCAACCATATCTTTACCATGTAGTAGTCGAAGACCCTTCTCTCTCATATGCCTCAGTCTTTGATGCCATAGCATAACCATTTCTCCAGAGACTGTAGGAGTTCTTTCTTATTCAACTCCAATATTAGGAACAATGGAACTATTACACCCATCACTAATAGTGCTTCTTTGCAACTTACACAGAGTTCCAAACCAAACTCCCCTCATCAACACCATTGTTCCTCGAACCATCCTGCAGGTTTCCTTTTCAAATATTGTTTTTACCTCTGCATCGTCCATTTTGCTTATAGAAATCAAATTTCTGGCCAAACCTGGGATGTGCAGAACACCAGGTAGTGTTCTAATCCTTCCATCTATGAGCCTCAACTTGACTCTTCCTCTTCCTATGATTCTGGTTGTTGAATCATTACTTAAGAAAACATTACCTCCATCATACCTTTCATATTCGTAGAACCACTCCATGTGGGGAGTCATATGAAAGGATGCACCAGAGTCAACCAACCATGCCTCATGATCTACATGTGTGCTTGAAGAGGCCAAGTACACATCCCCTCCTTCTTCCTTGGAGGTCTTTTCTTTTGTAGAAGAAGATTCTTCAAATCCCTTCTTTTTCTCAACCTTGGATCTACATTGCTTCTTGTAGTGCCCTTCTTTTCCACGTCTCCAATATACCCTTACAAAATTTCCAGGAGATTTAGATCTACCCTTAGACTTAGATCTCCCACTTGATAAATTAGATCTATTTCTTTCCTAGCAACGTCCTCTTGCAAATAATGTGTCTCTGTTATGTCCTTCCATATTCTTCTGTCTCATCTCCTCTGACGACAAGAATGAGACCACTTCTTCAAACTTCAAGGAAGTTGTATTAATACCTATGGCCACAACCAGACTATCCCACGAGTCTGGTAAAGAACACAACAAACTGATACATTTATCTTCATCTAAAATTTTAATCTCAACACATACTAACTGACTTACCACAGTATTGAAGGCGTTCAAATGCTCTTCCACTGAGTCTCCATTTCTCATCCTAAGGTTATACAACTTCTTTCTCAGCAATATTTTATTTACTAGGGACTTAGATTGATACAACTTCCCCAACTTTTCTCATAAATCCTTGGTTGTAGCTTCCTCTGAAACATTCAATAATATTGAATTGGAGAGACACAGTCGGATTGTGCTCTTTGCCTTCTGATCCAACTTTTTCTAGTCATCTGCAGAAGTTCCTGTAGGTGCAGTACCTGGATCTACCGTGATCCACTAATTTATGTCCACCAACAGCTCTTCCATCTTAAGATTCCAC
This sequence comes from Picea engelmannii, assembly GCA_009831015.1. NCBI lineage: Eukaryota > Viridiplantae > Streptophyta > Pinopsida > Pinales > Pinaceae > Picea > Picea engelmannii. The sequence continues at coordinate 952,879 of ML780499.1, read as the reverse complement.
ATCTCAAAAATTTTCCCATTAAACTTATCGATCTCCATCTTCGAATTGCTTGCCATTTCTTTTCATCTAAAAAAGAAATACCATAGATCTCACACTGTAACAAGGCTTATTACAGTCCCGAGCCAAACCCTTGACCACAAAGGTGTCCCCCTGAAGCCAATAAAACTCTGATACCAAATGTAGATTTTAACCTTGTACAATATCTACTACAAACAGATATTCAATAAAGGAACAAAAAATATACAATGGCAAATACAAACATTACACAGAGATTTTTCCCCTGGAAACCCAAACCGGGAAAACCAACATATTCTATATTATTCATCATAATTATAATGTTTACAATATAAAATACATATAGGAGCCAGTGGAATCCAAAACCCTAACCCAATGACCTGGATTAGTCAAAACCCTAATTTATTAACTGGAAATAGAAAACCATCGGCAAAGAAACCATGTGCTGAAAAACCACCTAAATATAATGTGGTCCCAAGGCAGAAAAAATGCGGTCCCAATGCAAAAAAAAAAAAAATGGGAGCAGTGCCCTTGAACCCCCATGCGGGGGGCTCCACCCCCTGCACCCCTCTAACCTCCCTGTGCACCCGGAAAATAATATAACACATACCCAACACTTCGTCCCCTTCCTCATCTTGGTTTACTTCGTCGTCTCCTCCTCCTCCAGGTGAATCAGACGCAGTTTCCTTCGATGCATTTTTTATCTCCTGCACTTCTTCCTTTTTATTCTTATTATTAGCATTGATCAGTCTATCCCACTAAGTTATGGTGACCATGGGACTTTTGATGAGGTCAGGGTCGGAGATCTCTACATCTTCGATCAGTACAAGGAATTCAGCCGACCATTCTTTGGTTATCTCCTTCATGTCTTCATCAGTCAATTTATAATACGATTGTAGCTCCTCCTTGTTTTCATCCCTACATGCAGTGATATAAATGAAGTGGTGGTCCGCATGGAACTTCGCTAGTGGTATGTAAGTACGCAAGGTGTTCTGAGTCATTCGGGGGAATGACTCAATGGCTTGCATGAGCTGTAATTAATAAGTGTGGAAGATAGTGTTCGACTGCCAGTGCTTCACCATATCGCTTGAATACCACAAGGTGGTGAACCTCGTGGCCAGTGGTTCTGATGGCTCGACTTCCTGGAATGTCTCTCCCTCTGGCATCTCCCAAGTGACAAGCGCAATAAGAATTAGTAACCATCTAAAGTGGAACTCATAACCTTGGTCCTATGCTTCGCATCAATCCTTCTTCAACTCCTTGATGAGGTAGCTCACCCAGCTCATCTGCATGCCTTCAGCGCACTTCCCTACAAGGTTGACGACAAACCCCTTGACTTGCATTGGGTTGTTCTTCCTAACGATCTTACCAGAGATCAACTAGCAAGTTAGGCGCACTGCACCATATTGGATGGAGGCTACCTTGTAGCCTTGCTTCCCCTTCTCCACATCGTTGTAGGTTTCCTGTATACGTTGTGCCAAGGTGATATCTACAACCTTCTCTAGATAGAACTGGTGAGGGTCTGATCCCTTCACGCTCAGTCTAGTGATCATGTGGATCAGCGTCAGATCCACAGTCACGCACCTGTCTAGCCAGAGATAACCTCCATGGTAGCATGACAAGAGGAGTTTAATGCATGCATTAACCTCCTGAGGTTTGTTGAAGTGGGGTATCTTCATAACATTAAGGATGGTGGACCTTGTGATCTCCTTAACCATGGTTGGGGAACTATCTTCAGCTTCTTCCCAGTCGTCTTTGTCAGGTAGCGATGCGGTGCGAGCATCGCATAATTCTTTATGTCTCCCAAGTTGAAATCATTGATCTTAAGATTAGGAATCAATCTTAGTTGTGGTCTGACTACGCGTATCCCCTTCGGAAGGTACGTAGTGATGAGTGTATACTCAAAATTTCTCGAAACGTTGTCACGAATAACTACTCCAGCCAGAGGCGGGATGTAGTCAGGCAAGACTGACGAGATGAGCTCTACATTCGCCAGGTCATCGCGGTGATTGCTTCTTTTCTCTGTAGCAGTTCGGGATGGCCCAGATTGACGTTTAGTTGATGGGGATGCTTGCAATTCTCTCGTTGATGAGGCTTGTACCCCTGCGGACATGACCTTCTCAGCCATAAGGTCTATCAAAATCTCTTCTATAGATTTCTCTAATGCGCTAAGGTCACCCGACATGCACGTTCGTGATCAAATGTCTCGGGTAGGTGATTGGAAACTGAAGGTAAGTAAAATGGGTGGTGAGGTCTCAAAAGCACAGCGCAGTGGTAATCAATTCTCTATTAGCTCAGATAATCACAATTTGAAAAAGTGTCCCCAGTGAGGCATTGGACGAATTAAATAAACAACGTCGTAACAGACTCCTGCAATGGGCAAGAATTCCTCAATCAATACGATTCCATCTGTTGTGGTGTGGTCCCAACAGTCTAATGGCGATCTTTTCAGCAATAACTGTGTTTCTAGTCGTTCTAGAGCATCGTTCTAATGATCGGGATGCCTCCAACTGTTATATATCTTCACCAAGTCGAAGTGCTCTTCTGCGTTGATCTGTTAGTCCGTTGAGGTTCAAGTTCTATAAGCCTGCCTTCTGCGAAGTATTTTCTGGAACTTCCTGCAATCTTTCTAAATTTTCTTTCTTCTTACTGAGATTTATGGCCTTCTTTCCTGTGATCTAAGTCTCTGGATTCCTATTTCCATTCTTGTTCTTATCTTCTCTTAGCATAGTAACTTCGCACTATTGAGGTTCTTTCACAAGGTTTGAGGGTAATACTTCTTCTCTTATTGTTTATAGGGTAGGTGCTCTTCTCTCTTGCATGGATAGGTTCTTTAAGCCTTCTTTCTCTTTCAACCTCGATAGCTAGGTCTCTGGCCCTCAGTTGCTTCGACATGTCCTCTTATTCTTCTCTTAGTCATTCTATTTTCTTGGCTATGAAGTCCCTTAATTCTTTCTTTTTCTGTTCTATGGCTTCCTCTTCTTCTTTCCTTCGAATCTGATCTTTCTCAATCCAAGTCCTTCCTATCAAAAGTGAAAAAGGAGCATTTTTCTCAACAAACTTAATGACCTCAAATTCTTCTTTTGTCGATGTTCCATGGGAAATCATAGGTATGTTAGTAATTCTTCCACACAGGGTTATCATATTTCCTTTAAACAATCTTATCCTTCCCAATGAAGGAATGATAGTAGGCTTTCCTAAAATTTCCCAAGTACTCCTTGGCATAAGATTCACCTATGTTTCTTCATCCAGTACGCAGTCTATGTCACAGTCTCCTATTCTTTTTTCTATACACTTATTTTCTTTTAAGATCTTTGGTAAACTGATGTCTTTGTGACCATTCAGTGTTTCTTTCATCTGCAATAATATAGTCTCTGATTCTTTATGATTCTCTAACATATCCTTAGTTTCTTGACCTTCTTCGGAGTTTTCTTGCCTCAGGTTCATCTTTTCAAATTTAACAATAATTCTAGGGTAATCCAAGACCTCATGACCAACAACTTTACAATAAAGACAAATAGGACCTCTACCAGGGCATTCCTTAGCAAGATGTCTCAGTCTTCTGCAACTATAACATAATGTCAATCCTCTCTTTCTCTTAAACTATCCCCAACCTTTTTGTACTGGGCACTGGGATCACAATGATGGACCTGTAAAAAAATATTTCTAGGATCTTGCATCCACTTATTAGTCCAAAAAATATTTCTATGCATAGGAATAACATATTATCCACTAACTTTATCAGATCTATTCATATCAAATCTTATTTATTCTAGTTGTGCCCTAGTTTTTAGAATAGGACAAAATCTATCAAACATACCTAGATACATACTTTCGAAACAAAAATTTCCACTTATCTTACCTTTTCCAAAGCACAAAGAATTAAGATCTTACCTCTTTTCTTCAGATCTGGTTCCCTTCTTAGCACAGATATTCACAAGTCAAGTAGAACACTGTGCACTACAGCAACAGATCTACGCACAGAGCTTTGTCTTTTCTTCAGTTCCCAACAATCACAGTTTCAGGTCCTGGCAACGGAACCATTTGTTGGCACAAGGGTAGACACAGGGTTCAATGCTTCAACAGTGCACCAAAAAAACCCTAACTACAGGCCCTTTCGACAACACCTGTGAAGCAGATGAAGTCTCACCCGAGGTAGAGGTAGGGGGGGTTGCAGGACTCAGGTGTCTACAACCTAGCTGGGACACAGATATGTGATCATGATACTTAACATAGCACTTAGAAATTAACCTTCATTAGTCTTTAACCCCTATTCACATCACAGGTTAAAACCCTAATTACAGATCAACACGGTAACAACCAAGATCCAAGCATATCTAACCATTCAACGCATAGCATCAAAGTATATCTAACATTCATTCATATCATAAAGCACTAAGCATCAACTAGATCTATCATACATCTAGATTAAGAAAATAAGTACATAAACAACATGAACACCATAGCACAAAGCACATTGACACTGGATATACATGGTTCACCCCAGTGTGGGGCTACGTCCACCAATATTCTTCTCTTCTTATTAGTCTCTTCCAATATTCGTACATGCACCAAGCCACAATGCCAACTCTACATAGGACAGGATATCTGTGCACACCTCACCAGATCCTCCTTCCCCGAGTTAGGCCCAAGCACAGAGCCTCTACAAAATTTGTGCACAAAGCACTTACAAAACACTTGCACTTAGCTCTGCAAGCCTTAACACATATTCTTGCACATAACTAATATTTAGCACTAATCCATTGGCCTATTAGTTCTTACAATCACATAGATTGAACTACCCCCCTCTCTTACATCTCTTGGATACTTATTTATACATTAAAAAAGAGGCCTAAGCATGGGTAAACCCATAGGTCGACATCCCATACTTGTTACATAAACCATAAAACCCAAAAAGCCCGCAAAAAGGGCAAGATCCCGCAATCTCCGCTTCGCCTGGGAGATTTTTCTTCGACCATCCTGTCGAAGTCCCAAAAATGGTCAAGCATGACCACCATTTCCTCTAATCCTGGTCAAGGGCTAACACACAGTACTTGTACTCAACTATTGAATGAAGTCATCAAAATATTCATCAACAACTTGGACTGAAAATAACTGTGCATCAAGGAAGTTGTCCTCTATATTAGTAGGTTCCTCTCCATTGGTGATCCTTGATAGGTGATCAGGTCTTGCATTCAACTCCCCTAGTTTGAATATCACCTCAAATTCAAATTCCTAAAACAACAGTAACCATCTACAAATTCTCCCCCCCAACATTGGCTTGTTGACTAGGTATTTGAGAGATGAATGATTTGTAAACATCTTGAAATGTTTTCCCAATAAGTAAATTCTGAACTTCTGAAGTGCATAGACCATAGTTTGGCCTTCTCTGTCTATGGTATTGTAATTATTCTCTGGATTTGACAGTTTTCTGCTAGCAAATGCTATAGGATGGTCAAATTCCCTTGTTCATGGCTGTGCTAGAATAGCTCCAAGTGTTATAGTTGATGCATCTACATGCACATGAAATGTCTTTTCCCAATCTAGGAATACTAGTATTGGTGTAGTTACCATCTTCTCCTTTAGAGTGTACAATCCTCGCTGACAGTCCTCATTCCACTGAAACTTTCAATCTTTTCTCAACAGTTTCTCCATTGGCACAGTGATCTGTGCATATTCTTTTATGAATTTCCTGTAGTATCCTGTGTGTCCCAATGTTGCTCTTAATTGACATATTGATTTGGGTGGTGGTAGATTAACAATTACTGCACTCTTGGAAGGATCTACTAGCAAGCCTTGTTTTCACACTATATGGCCCAATAGTATCCCAAAAGGTGTTCCAAAGATGCAATTCTTGATGTTTAGCGATATTTGACAATGCGTGCATCTTTCTAACATCAGCCTCAACACCTCTACATGGTCTTTCAACAAACTGTTGAAAGACTATACCAGATATACCTCTATAAATTGGTGGATGAATTCTTTAAATGCAGCTATGACTACTCTGGAAAGTATTGTTGGTGCATTCTTTAGTCCAAAAGGCATGATTTTGTACTAGTAGGACCCCCATTCTGTGGCAAAAGTGGTCTTGTACCTGTCTTCTGGGGCTATCTTGATATTATGGAAGCCTGAGAATCCATCGGTGAATGAGTAAGCTTCATGGCCTCCTACATTCTCTAGCACCTCGTCTGTGAAATGGGTAGGGAAAGGGTCATGTATGCAAGAATCATTCAACTTCCTCGGGTCGACACATATCCTTATCCCTTCCTGATTCTTCTCCTAAACTACCATAGGGCTTACCCATTCACATTCCTCCACTGGTTCTATGATTCCAGCCTCCAACATCTTGTCAATTTCTGCTTTCACTTGTTTCTTATATATTGGGTTTAGTCTATAGGGTCTCTATCTGACTGGTCTTGCCTCAGTTCTGAGAGGTATCTTCATTTCACCTATCTCTCTTAATATGCCTTTAATTTCCATGAACATTGTTGGGAACAGGTCATTGTCCTCGCATAGTAACTCTGTTGTGATTTCTATTGTTTGCTCATCCCAATAGTCTCCAATGCTCTCCATTTTGGGATTTTTAGTTGTCCCAATATTGACTTTCTTCACCTTGATCAACGTAACAAATACTTCTGATTCCAGAGGTGGACCTTACACCTCTCTTTCACCTTCAAATTCTTTTATCTAAATATTGCATGGGTCATCTTCATCTGGTGTTTCTTCCTGCACATGGTAGCATGACAGTAGTTATTTTATTGTTTGTCTATTCTATTGTTGATATTCTGTCATAAGTTCAACTTTTGGTTCCTTAATGAACATCACCCCTCTGATTTGTTTGAGTGTTGATTCCATGTTGGGGTTCTCATGTTCAAATGAAAAAGTGACTATAAAATTTTGGTGTAATATTGTCCAGTCTGTAATTCCTCTGCGTAATTCTTGGTCTATATACCAGTTTGTTGGAATCCCTTCTAATGTGTGAATAGTGTGATGAGGCCATTCCTCTGGTGGTGTCATTCTCCATAGTGTTTTTCACTTCTCCAAGTGTTTTGTTGGTGTCCCATGTCCATCATATCTCTGTAGTTGGTTGCTTCCCTATTCTACGCCAAATCTAATGTGCAGTAACCGCTTACATTGGTACTAATCCTTGATTGTCTCTTTGTGCGCACCTCACCATCTTGTAGGTGTTTCCTTGAGTGATATATAGAGAGATAAGAGCCTCTGATATTATAACACTTCATCTTCATATCTTGTTAAGAATGTTTCTAGGTTAGTCAGCCCATAGAAGCTAGGAGGTTCTCTTATCTCTGTACCTACCCATCTTACTGTGTGATCTATTCTTGTCCATATTCTTGTGGAGACTTCGTGTAACCTTTGCTGCCAATTCTCCAACCCTCTATCTGAGTCTGACATGCATGACGTGATACTTCTCCAACTGAATATACCATCTGCAATTGGATTCACATAACATTATTCTCGCGTGGTGGTTCTGTACAACTGGTTAATTCCCTTCATGTCTAAACAAGTGGGTTCTACAAACCTTTCCCCTTTTGATGGATCTAATGGCACAATGACTATGTATTTCCCTGACTTGAATTTCATATTCCTCACCTTTAAGTGGATTATGGCCTGATTGTCAAACGCCCGATCCAAGGCAAGAAATGTTAGATAAAGTGTTGCGCCATCCACTATCTCTATCACTTTGAAATCTACTTTAGTGTGCACTCCATCCAGATCTACTGTCACCCCCTTTAGCCTTCCAATTGATAGAACTTTGTGTTGATTTTATAGTTTCAGTTGAACAGGTGAATATCCTAATGTGGGCTCACCCATACTTTTCCATGTCTTCTTGGGTAACACATTTACTTCAGATCCTAAATCCATTATAATATCTCCTATGTTGAATTCTCCAATGTTGGCATTCAGTCTGAATTCTTTGCTTGTTCTCCTCCTTGTATGCAGATGATTCGCTTTTTTTTGTTCTAGCTTTCCCTCTACGTCTATGCTACATCTTTCTAACATATTTTGTAACACTTTAACAGATGATGGATCATTTAGTAGTTTAACACAGAATTGAATAAAATCCTTGTTGTGTCCCTTTCATCACCTAAATGAGCAAAATGAGGACGTGTACAAGTCTAGTTGGGTTAGTTGGACAAGACAACAATGAATGCAAGAGTTAGAAACATCAAGCATAAGAAATAAACTAATAACAATAAAAGAAACTAAACTAGAGTGCATAAGGGAAATCAAACAAAAAATAAACAACATGCATGCCACCAATGGATAAGTTGTATTAGTGGGAAAACACCAAAGAGAAAGGGAGACTTGTGGGTCCCCTCTTCCTCCAATGAAGGGCTATTGAACCCCCAATGATTGAGCTCTTCTTACAAGTAGCAAACTAGAAGGAAATGGTGAAGAAATTCAAAGCTCATTCACTCAAGAGGTGATGTGAATGGCCAAATGAAATGGTGTTTGTATGCTCTTGATGAGGAAAGAGGATCCTCCAAGAGAATATAGGTAGCATAACAATACAAATGAATTCCTTGAAAATATAGTGCACCCGTGGCTTCTTTTTATAGCAAAGCTTTGAGGCATTATTCAACCAGTCTTTAGTGTGAACAAGGGGCTCTTTAGGGAACCCTTAGGTCTTTGACCAGCCCCCCACTCGGATTCAGCTCAGATTTGGGTGTCAAATCAACTTGGGAGATGAACCAGAAGTGGGTGGAAGGCCGACCAAAATCATATATGTGTCATTCTGAGGTGTGCGCGGCTTTTTGCATCCACAGTCGCGCATCGGGCGCATGTGCACTTTTCTGGAGTTTTTCAACTGTCGCATGTGCGTGTGATTCCTTTGTATCCTTAGCACATGTTGATTTTATAACCAGTTGTATAGTTTTGTGCCCTTTGGAAATGCATTTTTTGGGCCATGGATGAGCCAATGGGTGTTTGGGGATGCTGGATTCCTGTAACCATTTATGGATGAAATTTTAGTGATAACAGATGCCCCCTGATGTGTGAGGTTAGGAGCATATGTATAGCCAAAATACATCAATGTTTCTTCTACTGAGAGTACTTGTGTAAGAAAGAGTGTTGGGGGGAATTGCAAGAGCAACCCATTGGAAGGAGAGGGGAACCTGTAGGACCCAAACCTTTCGCAAGGTGTGGAAAAATAAAACTGTGTACAAACGAGGCGGGCATGCCCCATGCTCATGTCATGTAACTCAAAAATGTGTAATACAGTAACTGAAGTTGTGTGTTGGTGTAGATGATTGTAACGCCCTCAGGGGCATGTTGATAATGGAAGAGGACAATTCTGATGGTGAACAAACTCTGAAAAGAGGCGATGACACCTATAAGAAGTGTCGAGGATTTGCAGGCATTGATAGCCTATCAAGTTTCAGAGGTCTTCGGAAAATATAAAAAACAACTGCAATGGTCGCAAAGTAAGACCTGCCACAACATGATAAAGTGTTGAAGTCAAATGTCGTGACGGTCAACGACAGCAGAGAGCAATGATGGGTCTCTCTATGTTGTCCGAGACTCCTCATTATAAAGGTAATCATAGCCAAGATATTGTCGCCCTTCTGGAAACTGTGTTGATGTCTACAGAAAGAGAGAAGCGACTCCAAGAAGCAAAGGGCTTCATGAAATCCATGGGATAAAATCAGGAACTGATGAGGAACATGGAAATAGTCAAGATATGGTGGGACGCAAGACTACCCTTAGTTGGGGATATATGTGAAGTATAAGTGGCAGCAACCGTGAAACTGGGGCTAGTGTCAGGGGAACGACTAGACATGGGTTAAGTTGTGACAGAGGCGGGACATAGTGGATAAACTCAAAAATTAGGGTTACATGGACTGTGTGATACTCGAGGTTTATGGACAATGGAAACAGGAGTAGAAGGTAATGAATGCCCCAACCAAGGGCGACATGGGTTGCTTTTTTTGAGAAAAGAAGGTGACCAAAGGTGACGACAAAAACTATGTAAAGGATGGAAACAAAGGTTTTGTACAATTACCAAATAAATAAAAAATAAGGTGGGAGAAGTGTACAGATACAAAAACGGGTGCCCCAGTGAAATATGGTTTGGCCTGTGAGGGCGAAAGTTGCTTGGAAAATAGGTGGAGGTTTGGGGGGGCCATAGGTGGGTTTCTGTATTAGGTAAAATGAATGGAGGACAATCTGTAGATGGGAAAACTGATGGTCAATAAGATGGAGGGATAATGATACTCCGAAGGTGTAGTCAAATGTGAACTATGACAAGATTACACGGGATCCGTTATGGGGAATTTAGCAAAATGAGGAGAAGGAGCATGCGGTTGATTCTCGGGAATGAAAAGACTATGAGGAATCCCAGCCCTAGGGGGTGAAAACAGCATGAGTGTCAAAGTGCCAGAGGGGACAACTCATGTGGGAGAGAGTGCTACCGATTGGCAGTACTGAAATACAGCAAAGGTGTGAGTACTACAGAGCCGAATGGGGGGAGCCTAGAGGCAAATATCAGAGGGTGTGACTAGGATATGCAATTGATATTCAGAGGGAATGATTACATGCTAGTAGCGGTCATATACCTAAAAGGGTCGTGCTGGCAGGTGGCGACAAAGTATCTACACACATAAAAAACCAAATACCCACCGTGAACGATATCTGAAAGTAAAGAATATATAACAGTTATTTGAGAATTTTGAACACAAGCATGCGTACCTGAGTGTGATGTGAGAAAAATGCTCCTCGGGGGCCAAGGATGGATGGTGGCTCAGGGAATGTGAATGTGTAGGTGGTGGGATCCTGGTCCCATGGTTGAAGACGGATCGGAAAATGGATGCTCGGAGCTCCCGGAATTGAGTATGGAAGTTTGGCAAAAGGGACTATATATAGTTGTAGGGCCCACATTGCCACCTCATGTGTACCTGTTGTGGTAGTGGATTGACAAGAGGTTTGAGAAGATATTTGGAGAGTCTGGGAGATTGAGCCAGTCGATTTAGGATCAGCGAGTATCAGGTTAGTAGTCGTATCTTCCTGCATAGTAGTTAGGGTTTATTTTTTGGGAAGTGTTTGTATGGATGGTCATAAAGGGGGGTTTTGCGAGGGTGGGCCCACCAGTGCGCGGAAGATCGAATGTTTCGTGCGCACGAGTGCATGGCTGTAATTGGGAGAGTCGCGCACGAGTGCACCCAAATGGGGAAAACAGGCGCGCATGGAATGTGCGCCTATTCAAAGCATAGTAGCGCATTCATGCACATATGTTCAAAGCACAATAGCACATTCATGCGCGGTTGTGTGCCTGATAGGCGTGCACGTGTGCACAACTCTGTAGCAAACAGGCACGCTAGGATGTGCGTCTGTGAGTGTGACAGGGGCACATGTGTGCACCCCTGTATTTCCAACAGTCGTGCATGAGTGCCACTATGGGATGAACAGGCACACATATGTGCGCGCTTGTGGGGAAAAAAGTCATGACTTGGAGGCAAAGCTGAAGGGTGCAAAAACTTATCTTTTTTGGAGATTTTGGTTTTTTTATGAGTTGTGATGTGTTGGCCCTTGACCAAGTTTTGGGAGATTCTTGGTCATGTTGACCTATTTTGGAACTTCGACAACCTGTCAAAGGAGGAGCGGAAGATGAAGCGGAGATCACAGGATCTCGGCCCCTTTTTGGGTCCTTTTTGGGATGTGGGAATATGTAACAGGATTGCGATGTCGGCCCATGGGTTTACCCATGTTTAGGCCTATTTTGTATATATAAATAGATGCCTAGGCTAGATAGAAGGAGGGGACTACATCTATGTGATGTGAATGTATGCTAAGTGCTAGTGTGAATTGTAAGGACTTTGTGCCTACTGTAAGAGACTTGCAGAGCTAAGTGAAGGTCCTTATAGCAGATTGTGGAAGGCTTAGTGTTGTAAAGAAAGGAAGAAGGATCTAGCGAGCTACGCATATCTTTTTTCCTGTGCGGAGTAAGGGTTTTGAGGCTTTGTTCTTGTAACCGATTGAATGAAGACAATAAAGAAGAAGAGTTGGTGGACGTAGCCCCAGGGTGGGGGTGAACCACGTAAACATTTTGTTACGCTTCTTTGTGATTTGTCTTGATGTGTTCACATGTTATTTTCTAAGTGCTTTGATGTATTTAGATATATCTACTTATGTTGTATGCTTATTGTATGTGAGAATGTTAGATCTGATCTATATGGCTATGCTTAGTGCTTGATTTGCTCGATCTAATCTATTTACCTATGCTAAGTACTTAAATACATTAGATTAGTGTGAATGTTGCGAAGCTCTGTTTTATCAATGAAGTGGGTATTGATTGCATATTGAGGAACTAGCGGTGCTAAGTGCTTTATTAAGTAGTACAATCACATATCTGTGTCCCAGCTAAGGTTGCAGACACTTGAGTCCTGCAACCACCCCTGCCTCTACCTCGGGTGAGACTTCATCTACTTCGCAGGTGTTGCTGAAAGGGACGGTAGTTAGGGCTTTGTTGGTGCATTGTTGTAGCTTTGAACCCTAGGTCTACCCCTATGCCAACAAATGGTTTTGTTGTCGGGACCTGAAACTGTGATTGTTGGGAACTAAGAAAGAAGAAGCTTTGTGCAAATATTCGACATGAGATTGTGAAATCTCTGTGCATAGATCTGCACCCTAGTGCGTAGTATCCTACTTGATTTATAAATCTATGTGCTAAAGAAAGAAGCCTGATCTAAGGAGAGGAGGTCAGATCTGAAGGAAAGAAGCAAGATCTAAAAGCTTTGTGCTCTAAGAAAGGCAAAAGTGAGAATTTATGATTAAAAGAGGTAAGATCTGCAAGCTCTGTGCTCTGATAAAAGGTAAGAATAGTTAAAATTTTTAGATCTGGAAGCTTTGTGCTCTGTAGAAGTAATATAAGTGGATATTTTTGTTTCTAAAGTATGGATCTAGGTATGTTTGATAGGTTATGTCCTTGCTTGAAAACTAGGGCACTAATAGATGAAAGAAGGCTTGATATGAGTAAATCTGATAAGAATAGTGAAAGATATCTTATACCTATGCATAGAAAGAATGTTTGGATTAACAAATAGATGGAGGATCCTAGAGAGAATTTTTTGCAGGTTAGCTACCATGATCCTAGTACGCAGTACCGAAAAGGTTGCGGATCATTTAAAAGAAAGAGAGGATTAACCCTCTGTTATAATTGAAGAAGACCGGGACATCTTGCTAAGGAATGCCCTGGGAAAAGACCTAGTTGTCTTTGTTGTAAAGCTATGGACCATGAAGTGTTAGATTGCCCTAGAATGATTGCTAAGCTGGAAGAAATGAATCTGACTAAAGAAAACCCTAAGGCAGATCCAGAAATGATAGAATCTCAGGAAGAATCAGAGAAAGCATTGTTGCAAATAAATGAAACCCTAAATGACCATCGACATTTCAAACTATTAGAGATCTTCAAAGAAAAAGAATGCATTGAAATAAGAATAGGAGACTTCGACATTGACTGTATTCTGGATGAAGAAACACAGGTGAAGATCATGACAAAAAGAACTTGGGAAGCCATAGGGAAGCCTGCTATGATCCCTTCATTAGGAGGAATAGGACTATTCATGGGAAAGTTGATAAACCTATGTGGAAAGCTCGTTCGCATACCTATGAACGCTAATGGAACTTTGACAGAAGAAGATTTTGAGATTATTAAATTTATTGAAGACAGCGCCCCATTTCCCATGTTACTAGGAAAACCTTGGATTGATAGAGATCAAGCCAGAGGAAAGGAAGAAGAAGAAGTTTTGGAGCAGAAGAAACAAGAGTTAAAAGAATTCATGACCAGAAGGATTGCACACTTGATTGAAGAATAGGAGAGCAGATCGAAGCTATTTAACACTAGCAACCCAGATGTCGAAGCTGCAAGAACATTATAAGACCCACAGAAGACTGAAGTACCTACCCTAGACAAATACGAAGTATTATCCAGGAATCCTAGGGAATAATCTCAACAGCACAAAGTGACTATGACCAAAGAAGATAAGAATCAGAATGGAAAAAGGAATACCGAGATGAAGCTCACTGGAAAAAAGGCTTGAAATTTAAGTAAGAAGAGAGCTAAGATTGAAAAATTGCAGAAGGTTCCAGAGGGAACTTCGCAGACGAAAAAATTGCAAAATGGGAGCTTCGTCAAGATATTAGAACAATGACACATGGCACTTCGCCATGATGAAGCAATATAGTCGTTGGGGACATTATAATCGTTCGATCAACGCTTCGAACGGGCAGAAAGGAAATTATGGTTCATCATCAAATCGTTGTATCGCGCCATAATGGACCGAACAAGAGTTAATGGAGGCTCATACCCATTGCAAGCAAACTGTTGTCAAGTTCCCTATTTATCCTGCCACACCACACACCGAGAACACTTTTTTCCAATTGAGAATTCAAGCCCGCAGACTAAGCCGAGTTTATACAGTGATCATCACACTCTTTCTCTCTATCTCAGTACTGTGTCTAAGTTGTTCCCCGAACTCACGATTGTTCACCCCGAGTGCGTATGTCAGAAGAATTGAGTGCTGCAGAGAAAGATGTTGAAGAAGTTTTGATCAACTTGATGACTGAGAAAGTCATGTCAATGTTTGAAGGTATCCAGGCTTCATCCACAAGAGGACTGCAAGTGTCTCCGTCCACTACTCGAGCCGGACCATCCCGGCCAGCCAATGAAAAGTGAACCAAGCACAGAGACGATCTTGTGAATGCTAAGTTGATTCTGATCATTTTAACCACCTATCTACCACCTATGAGCGGAGAAATCAATCAAGACAGTGTGCATAGAGAATTTGAGTACGCTTTGGTCACTGCGTATGTCCCGAAAGGGATACGTGCAGTTCACGCAGACCAAGAAAAGATTGTAGCATTGAAGTTTAGCGACTTCAACCTCGGCGACAAGAAGGTCTACAACATGCTCACCCCACATAAGTACTTGACCAGAACAAAGGGATAGAATTCAAAGATAGTTCCCAAGTCATGGACTATGAACCTCGCGCAGTCCACACTACTCAATGTCATGAAGATTCCTCAGTTTGGAAGGCACCAAGAAGTGAATGCATGCATCAAGTTGTTGTTGTCCTATTACCATGGTGGATACTTGTGGTTAAACCATCGTATAATAGTGGATCTGACATTGATAAATCGGATCACCGAGTTGAGTATGCAAGGACCCAACCCATAGGATTTCTATCCTTGAAAAGACATGGACCACGCTTTTGCACAAAGGATCAAGGACACTTACAGAGATGCCAAGAAGGGAACGTGAGGCTACAAGGTATCTTCTATCCAGAGTGGCGAGGTGCACCTTGTCTGTCAGCTGATCACAGGAAAGTTAGTCTGCAAGAACCAACCCACCCAAGTGATTGGTTTTGTAGTCGACCTCGCAGGAAAGTGCATGGAGGGCCTACAAATGAATTGGGCAAAGTACCTCGTGAACCATTTGGAACTGGACTGCAGGGAAGTGCAACATCAAGGATATGAGTTCCACTTCAGTTGGCTTCTAATCCTGATCGCTTTCATCGCATGAGAGATGCCAGAAGGTGCGACCTTCCTGGACATCGATCCCTTTGAACCTCTGGCCATGAAGTTCAATACATTTTGGTATTCCAGTGACATGAACAAGCAATGGCAGTCAAATATCATGTTCCACACATATTACAACCAGCTGAAGACAGCCATCCAGTTCGAGCCTCGCATCACGTCGAATACTCTCCACAAGTTTCGGCCTTTAATGAAATTCAGCGCGGACCGCCATTTCATTTATATTACAGCGCGTGCTGACAAGCACAAGCAGCAACTTCAGTCTTACTACAAGATGACAGAGGAGGACTTAGAAGAGATTACTAAAGATTAGTTGGCGGACCTCCTCATTCCAGTAGACCCTGCGGAGATGTCCAACATTGACAGTCTAGAAGCAACGCATGATACACCTGGACCCAGCAAGATAAAGAAAAATGAAGAATCCCAAGTCGTAAGTAGTACCTCAACGAAGACTGCTTCCATCTCACCTGAGAAAGGAGGAGATGGCGCAAAAGTTGAACAAAAGAAAGGAGAGGTTACACCGCCTAGAGACAAGGAGGATCCCTCGAAGAAAAGGAAGGTATCCCCCCCGAAGCCTTCTTCCTGGAAGAAATCAAAAGCCTCTATGACCAAAATACAAACTACCCTCACCTCAGATGAGTTTGATTTCATTGTAGCAGCCCTGAAAGATGCTTCGTTGGAGATAGTAGAGAAGAAAGAGGCTCAACAGGAGGAGATATAAAATCGAATTAAGGTTGAACTTCAATGGGTGCAGTAGGCACTACAGTCTAGCCGCGCAGTTTCCACTGTGCCTCTGCCATTGGAAAAAACAAAACTGGGAGATGAGTCAGCTCAACTCCACCAAATCGCTAACACAATCGAAGCTCACCTTCGACGAGCACAGGAATAAACAACGCGAGCCACCTAGGGTTTAGCACAAGTATAGGGAGACCTTTTAGAGCAACGCAGTACTGCGGAACAAGAAAAGCTTTCTCTCCACGCGAAGTGGGATGAAGAAAGAGCACAACTACAACAAAGCAAGGAATAGTTTCTCGTGGAGCAACTCGAGGTAAGGGAAAGGGTCAACAGAGCACTTTGCTCTGTGACAGTCATCGAAGTAAAGCCCAAAGAGAGAGTTCCACAGTAAGTAGTGCAACTTGAGGAAGTAATTCAGCAACTACAGCAATGCATAGAATATTTGGAGCTATGTGTAGTGCCTGAGACCCCACAAGACATAAGAGACCTAAGGGAAGCAACTTCCTGCAGCACAGTTGACAGACTAAAATCTCTTTCCTTAGAGTACAAGAAAATGAGTAATCGTAGTACCCAAACATACGAGAAGTTCATTGAGAACCCAGAGTTATAGGCACTGGAGTCACAGCTCCAAGAAGCGAAGCAGCACGCAGACACACTACAGGCACAGCTGAAGGCCCTGTCAGGTGTAGACAAAATGAAGAGATCTCAAGAGAAACGCACCGCCCAGTAGCAGATCCATACGATCCAGAGCAAAGTTATGGAAGTAACTCAACGGCTCCAACCTGAGCAAGATAAGGCATGCCAATTGTTCACAGAGGTTGAAAGCCAAGGAGCAGAGCTAGAACAGGTTGTCACCATAGCAGAACAACACCTAGAAGGGCTAGTGAATGACGCAGTGATCCAAGACTTCACCGAACAAGAGGTTGTAGCAAAGAAGCAAGTTGAAGCATCTTGAGCCAAACTCGAGGCGTTCAAAGCATAATTGATCAGAATAGAGTGATTTGGGATGAGTCACAGGTGAGTGTTGGGGGCATGATAGCCCTTGACCAAGTTTTGGGAGATTCTTGATCATGTTGACCTATTTTGGGACTTTGACAGCCTGTCGAAGGAGGATCAAAAGACGAAGTGAAGATCATAGGATCTCGGCCCCTTTGTGGGTCCTTTTTTGGATGTGGGAATATGTAACGAGATTGGGATATCGTCCCATGGGTTTACCCATGTTTAGGCCTATTTTGTATATATAAATAGACGCCTACGCTAGATAGAAGGAGGGGAATGCATCTATGTGATGTGAATGTATGTTAAGTGCTAGTGTGGATTGTAGTGGATTTGTGCCTACTATAAGAGACTTGCAGAGCTAAGTGCAGGTCCTTGTAGCGGATTATGGAAGGATTAGTGTTGTAATGCAAGGAAGAAGGATCTAGAGAGCTACGCAGATCTTATGTCCTATGTGGAGTAAGGGTTTTGAGGCTTTGTGCTTGTAACCGATTGACTGAAGACAATAAAGAAGAAGAGTTGGTAGATGTAGCCCAGGGTGGGGGTGAACCACATAAACACTGTGTTATACTGCTTTGTGCTTTGTCTTGATGTGTTCACATGTTATTTGCTAAGTGATTTGGTGTATTTAGATAGATCTACTTATGTTTTGTGCTTATTATATGTGAGAATGTTAGATCTGATCTATATGGCTATGCTTAGTGCTTGATCTGCTTGATCTTATCTATTTACCTATGCTAAGTACTTAAATACATTAGATTAGTGTGAATGCTGCGAAGCTCTATTTTATCAGGGAAGTGGGTATTGATTGCATATTGAGGAACTGACAATGTTAAGTGCTTTATTAAGTAGTACAATCAGATATCTATGTCCCAGCTAAGTTTGCAGACACTTGAGTCCTGCAACCACCCCTGTCTCTACCTCGGGTGAGACTTCATCTGCTTCGCAGGTGTTGTCGAAAGGGTCGGTAGTTAGGGCTTTGTTGGTCCGTTGTTGTAGTGTTGAACCCTAGGTCTACCCCTGTGCCAACATGATGGTTGATCAAATCTTGTATGTGTGGATGCATGTGACCAGTTGACAATGTTGATCCACTGGAGGGGGAGGGACTGGGTGCACCTGAGAGAGGCGGTGAGAGATGAGGATCCGGCTATATGTGGTGCTTTGGTAGCCTGTGGGCTGCTAAAGTTTTTTGAGTGCTCACTAGTTGGGGCACAAAAGTACCTGCTACAGTTCCTGATTTCGATGTGGAGTCTGGATCTGTAGTGTTTCATTGTTCGAGGGAAGCATCTGGCATTCTCTTCTACAGAGGATGTATATTTTTTTATGAGACTCCCTTTTCGAGGAACCCTATTACTTGTCGATCTCATGGTACCCGGAGATGGTCAGTTGGCTGACCTAGCCCGGACATATTGTTCAGGAGGGGACTTCATGCCGGGGTCGGTGGTGAGGATTGGGGTGATGGATGCATTGGTGCATCGTTGCATGACATCGATGATTGTGAGAGTCTATGGGTCTCTCGCGACTCATCGGATTAGTGGTGGTCAGTGGAGGATCATGTAGAGGGCAGTGGGGAGTGAGCATTTTTCCTGGGGCTTGATGCTACATGCCAAGATGGTGGGGTAGCTCAACAGGTGTCGAGCTGTTGACTCCAGGGAGTTTTCCTTTGGGTCCATCTTGGTAGCATGGTTTTTGGATAGGATGCCCATGTTGCACCCTAGAGTTCTATTGGATGCATCTGGTGTGCGAGAGCCGTGACTGAGGCGGTGGGCGACAATTTTGGTTTTTCATCGGGGTGGGGAGGGTGGCCATTACTTTACGGCTGAGGAAGCATGGGTGTGGCCTCAAATACCATAGATCATACTCTGATACCCGTATAGTGGGGTGGACTTCCAGGAGGATCCAGATATGGTGCTACCCCCCGGAGAGGTGTTCGACCACAGAGTTATGGTGTTATATTTCATGTTTTGATCTTTAGATAGTATAGCATGTTCTTTATGTATAGATGGATGTTGATTCTATCACTTGTTTGTTGTGTGTTCAGATGTGGGACCTCGGGGACGTGAGGTTGAGTTGGTTAGAGCATCGGCTTGTCAGGGGCCTGTGAGACCACTGTGGGGAGAACCGCGGGTAGGGGAGAGATGACAGTGAGATGAGGCTGGCATGGGACCAGCAGATGAGGAGAGAGTAGGCAAGAGACGTCATTTTGATGATCTGGGTGCAGGTATGTCACATGTTCCTCCGACGGGGGCCAGGGGAGAGTTCGAGGATTTTCGCCACTGATTGGAGGTGGTACTACAAGGAATGCCCGAGGGTATGTGGGTGTGTATCCAGGACGAGGGAGTCTTGGAGCAGTGTGTGAGCCTTCCGACAGATTCGCGGACCTTGATCCGTAGAGCAGTTGTAGTGGGGGCGGCTATGACTGGGCGACTTCCCCCAGGACCTGAGGGACCCTTAGTTGGTAGGGCACCTCCTCCAGAGAGAGGACCAGGTGGTGGAGCCTTAGAGGTGCCATGAGTGCCTTTGTATATGTATTTTTGTATTTATATAGGCTTGTGAGCCCTGTATGTGGTGTTGCGACACCGATTTTGTATTTATAGGGGTGAGGTGGTTCACCTACCTACGTATATTGTACATGTACTATTTTTTGTAAACATTGATGGCACATTTACCAATATATATATATATATATATATATGGATATACATTTTGGGATCCTTGTGATGTTCACATGTGTTGATGTTTTTCATTTATGAAGTCTAATTTATAGGTTGTGATAGATTTTTGATGGGTTATGTATGTGTAATGGTAACTTGATGTGATAAATTCCAATCTAACACTAGGTTAGCCATATTATCTGCCATTTGATTAAATTGCCTTGGAATATGTGTAAATGTGATTGAATCAAAATGTCGAGATAAAAGTCTAACTTGCATGTATTTGCAGAAGAGGCAAGGATCACAGACACGGTACACATTGCTTAGTTGGAGGACAACGAGTTGGGAATCTAATAAGATGCTAAGGTGACGAATATGGTGTCCATTGGCCTCTGCAAGGAGGCCAATGACGGTTGTGTATTCTGCTTGGTTGTTGGTTGCTAAGCCCGGGCATATGCCACTAGATTGGAGCAGTTCATGTGAGGTGGTATAGAGGGCCCAAGCGGCCGAAGAGAGATTATGTGTCCAATGGCTAGCTCCATCGCAGTAACCGATGTGGTAGGCTGATGGAGGAGGCATCTGTCAATAACACAAATTATAGATTAGACGCAAGGCATGGAGGAAAAAGAATATTAAAAATTCTATAAAAAGTGTACAAAAAGAAAAATCCTAGTGTAGAATGGCTATGCTTAGGCGTAAAATTTCTTTAAGTACAACCTGTTGACAGGCTCTTTGAGAGGGTGGCCTTCAGGAGAGGCCAAGATGTATGTGCCTTTAGTGAGGCAATGTTGGATGATGTAAGGTCCATGCCATAATGACTTGAATTTGCCAAGGCCAAGGGTATCGTGTGCAATATCGTAAGCAAGGATGAGGTTGCCTTCGTTGAATGATTTAAGGTTGACAAGGAGATTGAAGGTGGCCTTTGACCATTTTTTGGCTGCTTCATTGTTTTGTAATGAAGACCGACGATCTTCATCCAGTGACTCTAAGTTCAGCAAACAGCTCCATTGGAACAATGTCGGGTAAGAGCTCAATAGCGGTGCACAAGGTGGGAATTCTTCACTCGATGGGGAGCATGGCCTCAACCCCATGGACAAGATGAAATGGTGTGAAACTAGTCGCAGTTTTAATTGCCATGCGATAAGCCCATAGTGAAAAAATATATATATAGCGCCAATTGGTCTTATGTTTGTTAACTGTGTGCTGCAACATGGTTTTGAGGACCTTGTTGACCACCTCTACCTGTCCGTTGGACTGAGGGTATTATGGGGAGGAGAAATCGTGGGAGAAGCCTAACCTGGAGGAGAGTTCGACAAAAATCTCATTCTTGAAGTGTTTCTCGTGATTGGAGACTAACTGTAGTGGGACTCCAAAGTGGGAGATGACGTGGTTAAAGAAAAAACGTGTTGCAGTGTCAGCAGCGTTGTTGAAGGTGGGAATAGCTTCAACCCACTTGGTTAAGTAATCGACTGCAACGATGATGTATTTGTGTCCATTGCTATATGGAGGGTTGCAAGTCATGAAGTATATGCCCCATTTGCAAAAGGGGTCGGCAGTAATGTCTAGGTGGAGAAGAGTGGGTGGTGCTCTTTCTTTGTTGACATATAGCTAAAATTTGTCATAGCACTTCACAACGTGGATGCAATCATGAAATAATGTGGGCCAAAAATAGTCGGCTCGAATGATTTTCTGGGCAGTGGACATCCCTGAGAGGTGGCCACCGCAGGTGCTGTTGTGGCAGTCATTCAAGACTCTATCGACTTCGTCAATAGTCAAACATCGACGAAGTTTGGTGTCAACCCCTCGTCGATATAAGAAATCGTCGATAAGGAGGTAGCGATGGGCCTGGTGTCGAATATGTCAACGATCATCTCGGGAGAGGTGGTTTTCTAACTTCTGTGTTCAGAGGTAGACGAGGAGATCATTGTACCAAGGATCATCCAAGGGGATGTAAAAGAGATGCCCTTCGGGGAAGTCGGTATTGATGGGAATACTGGTAGTATCAGAGGGAAATGTTGTAATGAGTTCGGCAAGGACAAGGGCTTTCTTGCTCTTGGGTGTTGAAAATTCGAGGTCATACTCCTGAAGGATGACGATCCATTGGGAAAATTTTCCATTAATTTGTCGGCGGCTGAGAAAGTATTGCATGGGGTTGGAATCTGCTACGACCTTGGTAGTTCAAAGAAGGATGTAATGGTGCAGTTTTTGGAATGCGAGGACAACTACAAGGGAGAGTTTCTCTTCGTGATTGTATTTCAAGGGTGGCCCTGAAAGGTTTTTACTCATATAGTAAATGACATGCTCCTAGTCGTCATCCCCTAATTGGACGAGAACTCCTTCTAAGGAGATGGCTAAGGCCGATAAGTAGAGGATATAGTTGTGGTCATAATCGGGTGGACTAATCAATGGGGTATTGGAGAGGGTCGCTTTGAGATCATAAAAAGCGGTTTGGGCATGTTCATCCCATTGGAATGGTGTTGTTGGGTATTTTACCCTACGGACTAATAAGCTAGGGTTCTAAGCCTATATGCAGATCATGACCCTTCAGATTTAACCTTTAACCTTCTACCCAAAATCTCAACCCCTTTTCTCAGATAAGCACAGGAAGAATGAACTAA
>ML780499.1:907063-923186 GCA_009831015.1 Picea engelmannii | reverse complement strand
TTTTCGTGATGGATTGGACCTTGAGGGGGTCTATTGTGATGCCGTGTTGGGAGATGATGAACCCAAGGAGGCATCCAGTGAGGACACAGAATACGCATTTGAGAGGGTTCAAGATTGTACTGATGACACCTGTGAAATACAATGCGTAAGTCATCAAGATGTTGAGTGCGTTTCTTGGATCGAGCAATGAGATCGTCCAAGTAGGCGAGGATGATTTAAGATTGATCATGAAAGATGTATGTCATGGCATGTTGAAAAGTGGCACCAGTGTTCTTGAGGCCAAAAGGCATGATACGATATGTAAAAGTACCCCAAGGGGTAGTGAATGCGGTTTTGTATTGATCGGCTGGGTGAATCTGAATTTTGTTGTAGCCAGAGAAACCGTCCATGAAGGACAAAGCCTCGTGGTTGGCACAATCATCGATAATTTGGTCGATAAAGGGCGTTGGAAAATTTTCTTTAGGACAAGCATGATTGAGATCGCGAAAGTCCGTACAGACGCGGATAGTGCCCTGGTTTTTGTTAACGGGGACGGGTTGGACACCCATGACGTATATGCGATGGGGTATATGAACCCTGCAACACGTAATTTGTCAATCTCGACTTTGATGGTTGTTGTTTTGAATGGGTGTAATGGACATTGCTTTTGTCATACAGGTGTGATATCAGGCCAAGTGTCTATACGATGTTTGACAATAGAGGGATCAAGGTCGGGCATTTCTGTGTATCACTAGGCGAAAATGTCTCGGTATTCCTGGAAGAGAGCTTTGTAAGCTATGAGTTCTTCGAGAGAGCATGCGGCATTGATGGTGATTTCCTCTATGATTCCAGGTTTGATGGAAATATCCATTTTGACAGTGGGGGAAATGTTGGCTATATTACCTTCTTCAAAAGCGTCGGGGGTAGGGATAGGATTATTGAACCAATCTATATGCCCTGAGCAGAGAAAATCCTTGGTTTCGATTGCATATATGGGGTTTTTTTTGGGAAGTGTAAAGGATTCCTTTGAAAGAAAGAGTGCTCTTTGATGGAGCGGATCCCATGGGCAATTGGGTGTAGTTAATTCCTCGAGGATGTCTTCGTCGCAGTGGAACTGTCGAGAATATAAAGGATCCAAGGGAGTAACATTGGTGACTATCATTGTCTGATTATCTTCTGGTGAAGAGGAAGGGGGAATAACGCAAGGGGGTTGCGTGGGTTCGTTTTTCATAAACCAAATATCAAGATACTATGGGTTGAAAATGGTAGTCGAGCGTAAAATTTCCGTGGGGAAATGAATTGGAGAATTGGGGGGATTTGGGAGCAAATCCTTCTCGAGACTATCTATGAACCAGGGAGGAGTGGGAAGTGCCTCAACCTTGGGGGAAAAGATATAAACCATATCCGGAGAGGGAGTAGGGTGGACTATTGGCGTCACCGGAGGTGGGGTGAGGGTAGGATTGGGAATAAGGGCCAATTGACGACGCCTGTATTCAATGATCATAGGACATTGATATGTGAAATGATCAAGTGATTCACATAAAGAGCAAGGACATCTCATACGTTCATTGATGGAGGTTGCGACATAGTGGATGTCAGTGACATGTGTGTGAGATGATGCAGATGGGAAGGGTTCTTGCTGAAATCTCTGGCATACAACTGCTATTGTCTGCCGAAAGTGAGGTAGCACAGGGAAATGGTGGGTGTAATGGTCATATTCTGAAAAAATGGCACATGCAAATTTGGTTTGCATGCCTTTGCCTCCTGTAGGGGATGTAATGGTACTATTAGGTGAATTTGATGAAATGACAGACAATGTCCTCGCTCAAGGGAGTTGAATTAAATTGCGCAGCTCAGGGACAGATGGGAATTTATTGGTGGGGTGTCCATCTTTCTTGCATAGTGCACAAGGAGGTTGAACTCGGGGTGGAAGTGGAGCGGTGGACTCTTTCTTCTTTCATCTACCCCCAGTTGTACTAATGGTTCTAGTGAGTGGGGGTGTGCGTGGTGTGGTGGGAGTAAGTATTGGAATATGCATCGAGATTCCTTCTATTTGGGGAGGGAGGGATGGTTGAGGGACCATCGCAAGTGGATGTAGATACCATACTAAAATTTCCAACACCATATTGGGAAGGGTAAGCATTGTGGCTACCTGGAAATTGTGTACGCCTGGTGGAAGGTTAAAGAAGGGGATTTGAGTAATGGCTTGGGGGACTGTCTCCCAAACCGACATGTGGCCCTAGGGGAGGGTGTAATCGGGAACAAGGGTAGCTAGATTTTTCTCAAGGGATTCCCGAGGAAGGAGCTCTGTGACGAGTGGGACGTCAGATATTAAGGAAGCCTATATGGGAGGAAAAGTCTCCAGTTTATGTTCCATTGGATGATATGAAACATACTTGTGCTAAGGGATGTATGAGCGGAGGTGCTCCATGGTATGTATCTAACAAGGATGGGTCTTTGAAAATTATGGGACCCATCTCGATGAGTGGGTAGGCCTCGAGATTAGTGTGAACAAAGGGTAGGATATTATCAATGTTGGAGGAAGGGTTGGGCTCGTAATGTGACACTTGGTTGATAGTGATGATCCTCCCGTTGTGGGGGAACATCATTGTGTGGAACATGGAAGAGGCCATAGCCTTCATTGCATACATGTAGATACACCCAAACTAAATGTTGTAATTGAGCGGAGTGTCGATAACTTTAATGTCAATGAGGATAGTCTTGCCCCTGAGTTCAATGGGGACATTTTGAAAGAGCCCTTCCGGAGAGGATGGTCATCCATCATAAGCTCTCTGATTAATGGCAGATGGTATGAGCTCGGGGAAGCCAAGATTCTACCATACAGTTTTGGATATGATGCATGTGGATGCACCCTCATCAATGATGCAGCAGTGAACTGTGATGTTCCAAATTTTAAACGGTATTTGAAAAGGGACCAAAGCAAAGAGACGGGGTTTCCCACTATCAAGATCAAAGGTGATGAGTTGAGTATCAGCAGGGTTGACTTCCCCCGGGGCAGAAAGTAACAACTTCCATTGAGTAGGACAGGTTTGAAGGACTTCTAAAACTAACATTGTCGTAGGATATTGTGCCAAGTCATCGACCAGACTGTAATTGTGTGTCACCCTAGCCTGAGGGTTGTTGACATTTCATCGTAATGGGATGCAAGGAATATGAAGGGGTGGTTCAGTATTAGGGTGAGGAATCATCAAAGGTGGTCAATCTATGACTGGGGTTGTTTCCAAGGTAGTGGGAGTGGAGTCAGGGGGTGTGTTGTATTGACGATTGCGCGTTTGTAGAAGAACTTCTTCCTCACTAGTGAGGAGGATAGTGCGATCTGTAGGTTTGCATGGGTTTGGATATTGTCCCATCTGTGGTGGGGTCGGATGCATCTCATGTTGGTTTTTCATCACCCCTTGGTGTGAAATGGGGTTTTGTAGTACAGAGGGGGTGGTTGTTGTACATATTGTTGTGGGGCCTGTTGGGGGGCAGGTGATGCTAGGGGACATGGTCCATTTCCATATTCTTTCATCCATTTAAAGTCAGCAATTTGAGGGAAATGGTGAGCATAATGGCCATACTCACCGCAACAGGCACAAGGGAATTTTTTCTGAATATTGTTGTTGATCTTCCCTTGAATTTTGTTGTTATTTCCCCCTTAGGGGTTCTGGTTCCCCTGATTCTGGTTTCCCCCAGCAGGTTGGTTCTGTTGGGGGTGATTCCCTCCTGGTCCTGAATTATTGTTGTTTCGGTTTTTTCCTTTCTTTTTGGCATTATTTGACTGATGGGTTGGATTTTTCGTATTCAATTTTTCAAAATTTTGGACTTGTTGAATGGGAGAGGGCTGAACAAAGTTAACCCTGACATGTGGTTGTCCTTGTGGAGAAGCAATTGGCTGGGGAGGACCAGGAAATGGGAAGTACAAATTATGTTGTGGTAATGATCCGTAAGGTACATAGGGAGGCGTGGCTTCATCTTTGCATAAATGAAAAGCTAAAGCCACCTTCTTCAGACCATTGTCATGACAGATTGGTAGTTGAAAGAAGGTCAAAAATGATTTGGCCAAAGATTCAAAGGTCACATGGGACCCAGATTTTTCTTCTACATACCACTTGGTTGATGGGTCAGTGATTGTGTGTTGAAATAATCTCAAGTGGATGAAGTCGTCCATGATGTTGTTTGAAGAGCACCATAAGTGGAAGGTCATGAGATGGTTGGCTGGGTCATCTCCCGCTTTTCCTTCAAACTTGGGGATGTCTGAAGGGAGTTTGGTAGGAATTTTAGGCCATGTGGGGTCATGCAATATAGGATCATTGGTGAGTTTAGTCAGATCTGGTATGTTGAGGGAAGCCAAGTATGGCATCTGGGGTGGTGGGGGCGGATTAATTCCCATCATGGTAGGAATGTTTTGTGTACCAAACCTCTGGGGAGGGTTAGTTCCATCCATGGTGTGAGTGATTTGTGTACCTAACCCATGAGGGGGGATAAGTGGGGTTGTACTTCCCCCTTGGGAAGAAGTTTTCCCCCCACTTTTGTGTAAAGGAGAGCAAGTGGATGGTTGACCTTGGGAAGTGGACCCAAGTAAAGTGGAACCAAGCAAAGCAGATCCTAAGATAGTATCACTCACAGGAGTGTGAGAAGGTGGAGCCGATGAGTTTGCAAGACTAGGAACTCCCCCTAGAATGGGAGGGAGATTTAGCAAGCATCTAGAATGATGGGGATTATGTGGGTCCCCTATGATGTTTGACTAGCAGAGTGGATGTGTGCAAATGGTGATGAGAGCAATAAATGAACAAGAGTCTTTGTTATGATTTTTGGACCTTCACAATATATCTCACAATCGTATGTAATCACAAGAGCATCATACATAAATCAATTGATAAAGAATCATACATGTGGGTAGGTAGATTTTTTCCACGTGGGAGAACAAATCAAACAAATGCTCGTGTCCTAAAAGACGTAACGTCCTTCCTCTCAAATATCACTGGACCTTCCAATAGCGCTCGACAATGGGGTCTGAAGCCACTGGAAGAGAAACTAGTGAAGGATGAAACAATCAGTTATAATGAGGGGTAGAGGGGGTATATCCCGAAAGAGTTGGTGATATTTCCCAATAGCCACACAAAATCTGATCAAGGTGCAATTGCAGCCCACAATTTCCACCTGGGTAGATGTCCTAAAATTTGGTCACTAGGTACCTCGGTCAAAGTGCGGCATTTATATTTTCGGTCTAAGAAATGGGTCACGGACTGGATCTCGTCCAAGAGGTGGGTGCCTCAAGGGGGGACACACAGAAAAACCAAACCTTGGCCTTCAACCCTTCACAGGTATCTCCCTGCCTTATGGTGTTAGGAACACTTGACTTGAAGGATTTTAAAGTTCCCTATTTGACAACTTATATTGTTTGAAGATGTGGGAACCAAATAACGGGGAGTTATTTGGATTCCTGTCCTCGAGATCCTAACTAGACTAAAATATTTCTTTTGGCACCTCCTGTGGAGGAAAACTTAGTGAGTTTTTTATAAAAAATTTAGATGTGGTTGTTTGAGAGATTGGAGGTGTGAACCAATACCGTTGAAATTAAGTGGGAGTGGATAGTTTTGTCGAGAAAAGGGTGGGGTGTTTCAGGATCCCTTTGGAGGAAACTTACTTCAACCTCCATGATTCTAGATGAAACTATGTAAGTGAGTAGTGACTTTGTGTGTCAACAAGTGAAAGTGTGCCAAAAATTTTAATAATATAGGTGTCACCTTGTTGCATGTGGACTTCGTGTGGTCCTTACAAGTCTTGATTACCTAATTTACTAAATGTCATTGGTACAACCTTGCGAAATTTTAAAGTCCCTATAGAACTAGCATGTGGACATGTGGGTCCTTACCAATCCTTTAACTCCCTAGTGTGATTTAATCTAAGAAATCTTCTACAACTATCCTAGATTGTGGACATGTGGGCATGTATGGGCCCGTTATAAAACCTTTAAACTTCCCTAGTGATTTAATCTAAGAAAGTAAATTCAAAACTATCCTATCTTTGTAGCATGTGGGCATGTATGGGCCCTTACAAATTTAAGATGTGTTTGAAAAAAGAAACTAAGAGGAGTCTCGAGGGGGTTGTTGTCCTCTCCTAAAGATTTTGTCTTTTAAGGGAAATGAAATTTTCCCTCAATTGTTTTTCTTATTCTTGAGATCGCTTTATGGCACAAGAGAAGAGCATACTCAAATATTGACATTAAATTTCCGGTCCCAATGAAAGTGGTTATATTTGTGATATAGAATGATTCCAACTTATCTTTAATCAAAGCAAGCCATCCATGTGGAAAAATGAAAGAAAAAAAAAAGATAAATATGGATTTTAACCTCCCTAAGTGCCTATGTTTTGACTAACCCTTCATGTGGAGAGGGAATCTAAGTGTGGTGCATATTACAATTTGTATAGAATCAAACTCAAGAAGGCTATGGGCCTTCAAAAGATCACAAAAACCCTTACAATGTATGATTTTCTAGACAGATGTGTCGGTCGCAGAGTAGACAGAGGCGCATTGGGCACTAATGCGCAAATTAAAAATGATTTTTTGATGCAAGTGCACAGAATGCGTTGAGCAATATAGTGAGTTTGGCGCACGTGCTCGAAAGACACGCTTGTGGGTTAAAAAACCCGTGCACTTTCTGTTACATGGCCGAGAAGAAAATTTCGGATGAAATTCTCTCAGCTCAGCTTTGAATTTGGCTTTTTGCAGGCATGCATGGGTCGATTCTGGTTCCTGCAAGTCAAATAAGAAAAAAGGAAGTGCTCAATCAACCCAAATGGGGAGAAATTGATACCTATCCCTAGTGGATTCGTCAATCTATTGTGTCCATTTCGTCACCTAAATGAGAAAAATGAGGATGCTTACAAGTCCAGTTGGGTTAGTTGGACAAGACAATAGTGAATGCAAGAGTTAGAAACATCGAGCATAAGAAATAAACAAAGAACTAAACTAATAACAATAAAAGAAATTAAACTAGAGTGCATAAGGGAAATAGAACAAAAAATAAACAACATGTATGCCACCAATGCATAAGTTGTATTAGTGGGAAAACACCAAAGAGAAAGGGAGACTTATGGGTCCCCTCTTCCTCCAAGGGAGGGCTCTTGAACCCCCAATGATTGAGCTCTTCTTACAAGTAGAAAACTAGAAGGAAATAGTGAAGAAATCCAAAGCTCATTCACTCAAGAGGTGATGTGAATGGCCAAATGAAATGGTGCTTGTATGCTCTTGATGAGGAAAGAGGATCCACCAAGAGAATATAGGTAGCATAACAATAAAAATGAATTCCTTGAAAATATAGTGCACCCATGTCCTCTTTTTATAGCAAAGCTTTGAGGCATTATTCAACCAGTCTTTAGTGTGAACAAGGGGCTCTTTAGGGCACCCTTAGGTCTTTGAATAGCCCCCCACTCGGATCCAGCTTGGATTTGGGTGTCAAATCAACTTGGGAGATGAACCAGAAGTGGGTGGAAGGCCGACCAAAATCATAAATGCGTCGTTCTGAGGTGTGCGCAGATTTTTGCGTCCACAGTCGCGCATCAGGCGCATGTGCGCTTTTTCGGAGTTTTTTAACTGTCGCATGTGCACGTGATTCCTTTGTATCCTTAGCGCATACTGATTTTATAACCAGTTGTATAGTTTTGTGCCCTTCGAAAATGCATTTTTGGGGCCATGGATGAACCAATGGGTGTTTGGGGATGCTGGATTCCTGTAACCATTTGCAGACGAAATTTCAGTGATAACAATCCTTAATTGTACTTACTTGTCCTAGGGGTTATTCTTCATTAGTGTGATCCAACGATGGAGGCATCTGGTACGTTGGTAATTTTTGAGTATGTTGCACAGTTGATGTCTATGCAATCTCTGGCTTCAAGAAGTCTTGTCTGGCCTACTTGAATCTCTCATTTTTCGTTCTACGCATCAAACTGCTTCTACTGTTCGACATTCTTCTTCACTCATTGGTGTTGTGTTGGATCTTCTCTTACTGCATCGTTTCCTATCTTAGCTATTCCACACGTAACTATGTTGATATATCTTCTGTCATCTCTTGCTTCCACCAAAATCCATTGAACATTCTAATTGTTCTTATTTCTCTTTTCTTGGATCTTCCCCAATAGTGCGGGATAGTCTTCTGTGTCATGCTCTGATGTGCGACAACACATACATGTCGTAGGTGGAAGTGGACACTCTCTTGCATAGTGTTTTGGTTGTTGATAGTTGTGGCATACCATTGGTCCTCTACCTCTTCCAAAGCCTCCTCTTCCTCTTCCTCCACCTCTATAGCCAGCTCGATCTCATCGCGGTGCATTGTACTGGGGTGCTTGGTTATACTCCGCAGGATTATAGAGTGGTTGTGCGGTATTGTACTGTGGCTATGTAGTGTTATATTGTTGTTCCACAGTGTTATATTGTTGTTGCACAGTGTTATATGGGGATGGTACTTGGTTAAACTGTGGTGCAGCTTGTTCAATCATCATTTTTCCTGCACCTTGTAAGCATCTGATGTTCTTTCCCTCATCAAGTCCATGGTCCTGCAATCTTTTTCATCATGGCCTACTGACTTGAAATAATTTCATTATTAATCTTAGGTATTGTCTAGTACCTTTGCATCATTGGACAGTGATATGGATCATGTCCTTGTTTCTTATAGATCTCACACCATAGTCCCCCTGTTGGCAAAGGGTTTGGTAGTCTTGTTGCCATGTATTGTGCGACTGTTGGGAATTCATTCTTATGGTGTCCTTCTATCCTACATGTGGTACACCAAACGGCTTCTCATTTTTCCTTACCCATGTTCTAGTTTAGCTGAAATTTTAAGTTCTTCAGATCCTCCTTCAACTCCTCTATGGTTGGATCTGTCTTATGATATTGGTTGTCTTCCAATTGTTGGGCTTCTTACAGAGCCTCTTCCTGGGTTTGAAACTTCTGTTGTCGTAAGGGGTATTTAAAGTGTGGGAGTATTGAATTGACAAACAAATGCCTATGTTTCATATCTGTCATGACATACTTTAGATTTCCCTTCAATCGTTTGAATCTCTGGTCAATCTCCCACACAGATTCTCCTGGTTTCTATCTAGTCTCTATCATCTCATTCATGTATTGATCCTCTGAGCTAGGCTTCTAGAATTCATTTATCAATAGCTTTTTTATATCTCCAATCATTCTGGTTGTCCCTGGTGGACTGTTTGTAGCTAATCTCATGTACCAATCCAGTGTGTGATCATGATGGCTAACTACGCAAGTTTATTTTCCTCATATGTGATTTGTTTTACTTCCCAAATCTTTTCACAAATGAACAAGTTCTTATCAGGGTCCTCCAATGCCTCTCCTTTGAATTATGGTAATCTGATAGTGGGATCATGTCCTGCCATCTTGAATGTTGAATTACTACCTTCACACGGTGTAGATACTTGAGTAATGCTTCTTGAACTGGCTCCCCCAGTTGTTGTTCCCTGTGTAGATGTACCTCCTATTGTCTTCCTTCTCTCGAAATTTGGTTGTCTAAATTATGGTGTTCTTATTGGTGTATTAGTCGCACATGGTTTTATGGGTTCCACTGTGACAGTGATATGGGTAGGAGTGTTTCCTTTTGTTCCTGCTCTTGGACCTCTCGTCTTCCTTTCATATGTCATGCATAGGATTTCCTCAATCTGCTCCATAGCCCGAATATCCTCTACCTCTTCTTCATCACTAGCCAAGCCCTCCCTCATGGATATGGCTCTCTTCTTTGTGTTCATCTTATATTGGTAGGGTACTCCACTGTGCATTCTTCCAGTTGTTGCCATGATCTTCTTGATATGGTCTTCCTCCATCATGATTGGGTCCAAGGCCTCCCCCTTCTTTCCTTTATCCATTTCTCCCTCCATTTCTCCTTCTCCTGTCAGTGCTTCCCCCCTTCCCCCATGCATGAAGAGAAGTTTAGTTTTCTAAGGCCATTGTCATTACACCTTTGTTATATAGTAATATCTTAATGGAAGTATATAGTGATATGATATACCTACCTCAAGGTCCCTTCAATAACTCTTGCTCTGTTGCGATGTAAGACTTCATCGTATCTACTGCAAATTCTGTGATAAACTCTGCAACAATGTTGTCTAACCAGAAATCTACTACACACATAAATTTATTGTCAATTTGTTGTAACTGCGCGATCTCTACAGGATTCCACTCTAGTTTTCTAATCCGATTTGTAGGATGGTTTTCTTTCAACCTTAATATCCACTCTTGCAACACATGCGGGAAATCATAGAAAAATACTTCATGCAAGTCGTTGAATACGTACTTGTCCATATATTTGCACAGTGTTAACTTCATGTTTTTGTTATATTTCTACGCAAACTCCAGCTCTTTTGTTTTCAATGAGCTCTCTATCTCTACCTTTTTTGGATTCCATGGTCTCAACATACCCTTTTAGATTCTCATTCTCCTAACGTTTGGTCGTCAGATCTGGCATTCTTTTTACGCTTCTTCAGCAGATCTCGTTCACTCAGTCCCATCCTGTTCCAACCGGCAAAAGAACCATCTGTTGGATATCTATTCTACTTTATAATTTATCTACTCTGATCTTACCTTACCATCATAAGTGGCCCGGGTTCATATTTAACAAGCTTCCAACAAAATCCCTCTAAAACTAATGGCCCCCTTGGTAAACCAAAAGGAAACGCAGCACACAGGGTGTACTACGTAGTATCACCCGAGATAACTCTATGGGTGGCTACAATACTCAAATTTTTGCAGCTTGGAAATGAGTGGAGATCTATGGTTGTATCTTGTGATCTTTATTTATTTAGTCTGACCTTTTGATTAAAACATTCATTCTTATTCATGCATGTAGAGTATCATATCTAACTAGTTTCTTCATTCATAAATCTAACATTTAATTCTTAACAACAATAGGGATGCATACATTCAATCACATAACACAAGATTTATCATGGTTCACCCCTTCCTAGGCTACGTTCACAAAGATTCGTCTCTCAATATCTTTATTATGTCTTGACAATATGTCGTGTTGCGTGTGTTTACAGTCTTGGATCTTACAATATTAATACGCTTCATGATCCATGTGAGGCTGACTAGATTGCACCAGGCTCCTCATCCTGCAATCTAACCCTCAAGATCGAGTTTCTCCAATCTTCAATAGCTCACCATATTATGAAATGTTGCAGTTCTTACAAGCCTTACAACTTCCAGACTCTCTCTACCTCCTAGGTACTATTGATCTCTTTATGTATCTATCTAACTCAGGTACCCCCCTCGGGTCCTCTCTCATCCCCTTTCTAGACCTACTAAGTACTACTTATATCCCCCCTCTTGGCTCATCATCCATTACAATATATTGCAAAAACCCTAACCCTAATGTAGTTAGGTCTCCCTTGCATGTGCGCCTCACATGCTTCCCTTGCACGTGCTACTTTTCCTTCTAGCTGTCCTTTCTTCCCTTCGTGTTTCTCTTCCCAAAAATAGTATTTTCCCCAAAATGGGTTTGCGTCTAACATGCCTACTTTGATACCTTCAAAGTGTCTCTAAAGCTTATAGTAGGTAAGGAAATCAAATCTACCTATTTAACAACTAAATTTTCATCTCTTTTTTCTAAACAATGTTTGGATCCCTCGGCCCCAGGATTCTTGTTGGTTTGGTGTTTTATCTAGTTGGGTAGATTGCATCCTATTGTTATATGTTGATATAAATTACATAACGTACACCTAAAAGGTACCCTTTCATATTCAATTAATTGTTCAACTTCCAAATTACCCTTTCTCAAAGAGATCCTTTCCGTTAAACCCATTCTCATATCCACTCCAACCAACATTCTAGCCAATTTTAAGACTCCCAAAGTTCAAAAATAGCAATCAACTTCATAATAAAATCCCAGTGTATTACCAATGGCATTAAACACCTATTGGGACACAATCCATCCTTTCCAAATTTGCATCGAACTCTGGAGACCACCATTTCAGGAATATAGGATCCACTCCCCACTTCTTATTAATGATTAATATCCTGTCTACATCATATGGTGTGCACATTATAATTTCCAACCAACCTTGTGCACATTATAATCGCTAACCAACCTCAATACAAGATAAAACATTTTGGCAAATAACAAAAGTAAGGCTCCAAATTCCCAGTCGACCACTCCTTGAAGCTTCTCTCACTCATTCTCCTCCCATGGATTCTACCTACAATTTCCAATCCCACCATGTCGAAGACCTCATGCATCGTCACTTTGTCCCATGGTACCACATTTACAGGATCGTTTCATTTTTGAACACACTTCCAACACTTGAAGGGACCAACCCTTTCAGATTTTGTTATAGATGATACATTCAGACTATTCCTTTCCAGATGATTATAAGGATCCACACCCATGGGATTTTGAGAATCGAACTGCAAACCCTAGGGATAACCACACATTAAATCTTGAATTAAGCATGCACCAATGAAACCGGTGATAGAATCCATATCCTCCTAAAAAACAAGTTCTCTACCAAGAAAGTCACACATAGCTTCATATATACCTTGACGTCCTCCTTAGATTGAAGGAAGAGTTCTATTTTTGCCTCCATAACCTCGCAACGAAACTTCAAAATGAACTCCTTTATGCTAAATAGAATTTGTTACATTCACATCATTCAAGGAAAATCCTCCTACCTATGAGCCATCTCAAGATTTGTCATACGAGAGATCTATGATGGTGCCCAAGACCTCCATTGTACCCCTTTGTACCAAAGCCAATAACCTCATTTTTTTCTTTGCTCTGACTAGAATTGAAGACTCAAGTCAGTCTTGTCCCCACCATTCTCTTAAAAAAATTTAGCCATTATGCCTAGAATCTCTATTTTTTTTAGACCCTAATGGCATGTCTCCCAAATGCAAGGGTTTGGAACCACTATATTCCACATCCTTAGGAAGACCTAGGACCCTAGGGAAAGACCAAATCATAAGCCATTCATAAGGGTCATTTAAAAAATTTACTTTCTCCTCCTCCATATGTTGAGTCCTCTTTGCATCACCTTGTAACCATACCTATTACATTTTAGATCACTCATGCTAATCTTTCTCTGAACACTATAATTACATTTTAGCTTTAGTATAATGCTTATTTCTCATGTCTATTTTCATAAAATATCCATGATTATATCCAAACAAATTAATTAACAAAATAAAAACAATATTATTATAATAATTATTTGACCTTTTTATCAATCATTTTTTTATAGAAACAAGAAATAAGAAGTTACATTTGCATACCTAAAAAAATGGTAAATAGCACGTGGGAACTTTGGCATTGAAACATATTGATGTGTCTAAATCATTTGTATGCATCTATGCATGTTCAATATATAAGCACCAATATGCACGAGATTATATCATAGACCAATGCTCCTTACACGTATGTATGCATCGATGCTCTTTGTATGTATTACAACATAAATGTTATTTATAAAATAAAAGCATCAATATTGTGAACATGTATCAGTGTGTTTTTAATTAGTGAAGAAATCGTACTCATAACTATACAAAGTTCATTGATGTTCCTTATTACAACATCAACACTTTTTTCTTTAATGATATTGTTCCCATTACTTTTATTGTTGCCATTATTGTCATTAGTATTTTGTGGTTCCCATGGATATATATCGCATTAATGCTTAACAATACACAATGCATTGATGCTCTGTAGTTTACAATACACATTGATGTGTCACGAATAGTGGTGCACCAATGTGTCATACTATAAGACTCGTATCATTGAAAAAATATCCACTAAAACCTTCTCCATCCATAATTTTTTAGTTATAATAAACCTTCATTAAAACCTATGAAAAAACCTTTAGTTTCATTAGTGGATGT
Source organism: Picea engelmannii (assembly GCA_009831015.1). NCBI lineage: Eukaryota > Viridiplantae > Streptophyta > Pinopsida > Pinales > Pinaceae > Picea > Picea engelmannii. The sequence goes on along the minus strand of ML780499.1, from coordinate 909,322 downwards.
TTTTGTAGAAGTTTTTTAATATTTTTTCCCAACCCTGTTGTTATCACTAAAATTATGTCTGCAACATTGTGTGCAAATGGTTATAGAAATACAGCATTGCCAAACACCTATTATTTCACCTGCAGCAACAAAAATACATTTCCAATAGGAAAAAATTATACAACTGGCCAAAAATTGAAATGCGTTGAATCACTAAAGGAAGTGCGCGCACAGTGCGTGGGCCAAAGAATCCCTTAGAGCGCACAATGCGCCATATGCGCGACTGTTTATGATAAAATCCACAGACTCCTATGAACGACGCATTTATGGTTCCTGTCGGCCCCTCAACCACTTATGGACCAGCTCCTAACTTGATTTGACCCTCAGATATGAGCTAAATCCGAATGGGGGGTTGGTCAAGGACCAAAGAGTGCCCTAAAGGGCCCCTTATTCACATGAAGAACCAATTGAATAATGCCTTGAAAGAATGCTATAAATGGAGGCCATGGGTGCAATAAGAATTCAAGAATTTCATAGTATTGTTGTGCTACCTCAATCCTCCCTCAAGAATCCTCTTTTCTTCTTGGAGAATTCTAGCAACATTCCAATAAGCTATTCCACTCACCTCTTGAGGGAATAGCTTGGATTTCTTCACCATTTGCTTTCTTGTTTATCATTGTAAGAATAGCTATCCAATAGGGAACTCAAGAGCCCTCCCAAGGAGGAAGAGGGGATCCATAAGTCCTCCTTTCTCTACGGTGTTTTTCCAACTAATATAGTTATCCATTGGTGGCATAATTTTGGTCATTTGGTTGATTGATTTTGGTTCAAAGTTTCTTATGCATTGCAGTTTTATTTCATTAGTTGTTTTTAGTTTATTTTATTGTTTATTTCATGTGCTTGGATTATCTAACTCATGCACTAACCTTTGTCTTGTCTAGCAGGCCCAACTAGACTTGTAAGTGCCCTTGTTTTTCTCACCCAAGTGACAAAATGGACACCACATATTGGCGACCATACTAGGGAATAAGGTATCAATTTCCTCCCTATTTGGGATTTTAGAGCACTTCTTTTTTACCCATTTGCCTTGCAGGAACCATAACCGGCCCATCCTTACCTATCAAGAGCTAAGTTTGGATCTAGAGCTTAAAAATCAAAGCAACGGGCCCATACATGCCCACATGCCTACAATCTAGGATAGTTTTTTTCAAGCTTTCTTAGTATAAACCACATTAGGGAGTTTAAAGGATTGGTAAGGACCCATATGTACACATGCTAGTTCTTTAGGGATTTTAAAATTCTGCAAGGTTGTACCAATGACATCTAGTAATATAGGTAATGTTACACATTATTTTCATCATCCCTATGACCATTAATGATGTAAACCTATATGTTGCCTTCAAAGGGGTCAGTGGCCTGAGTTCCTGAAGAAGGAAGGGAGAAGAACTTTTCCTGAGAAAAGAAGTTGCATTTTCCTTTGTAAAAACCCTATATAAAAAGGAAGTTCATAGGTTGCATTATAGCTAGGGTGCGAGAATGCCTGATTCTCACAGGCTACATCATAGCTAGGTCGCGAGGAGTTCACGGCCTGCTCTATAGGCAGGGTGCGAGAATGCTTACACGTGGGAAAAATGAGTGTTTTCTCGAATATTCTAGAAGGAGAAACTTCCATCGTAAGGTGGCATCCAAATGGTTAGTATATTACTCACTTTCATGATTTAGTGGGATCATCCTAACCTCCTCACCTTATCCTCTTCAGCTTATAAAAGGAGAGGAGCTCTCATGGAGAAGGGCTAAGTTGGATTTGGCTTGGAATTATTAGCTTGGTTGGAGTGTCTTTGAGTTTTGCCTTTGTCAAGATAGATTGTGAATATTATTAGATCTGTGCTCTCAGAATTCTTGGAATAGAAGTGTGTGGGGAACGAAGAACAGTTGGAAGGGATCTTACGACATCAAGGCCACGGTTGTAATCTCTCTTTCACATTCAATATGATACAGTAATATGATTCTTTCATATAAATCTTGTTGTGTTTTATTGTATGATTCCTTGATCACACACATAGGTTTATATTGATTTTATGTTATTTTTATCACTTTGGATGGTTGTGTGCTTTTGCAGGTTCATCGTTGTAAGAGCGTTGGAACGGAGCTAGGATGGCGATGGCGAGAGGAAGCGACATTTAAATGGTATGTCACCCATCCCTCTTTAGTTAGTAAATTCAATATCTAAAACTTAAGGAAAGCGTCATGTTCTGGTGTGTTTTGTTCTAGATCTAGGTG
>ML780499.1:890836-906995 GCA_009831015.1 Picea engelmannii | reverse complement strand
GACATTTAAATGGTATGTCACCCATCCCTCTTTAGTTAGTAAATTCAATATCTAAAACTTAAGGAAAGCGTCATGTTCTGGTGTGTTTTGTTCTAGATCTAGGTGGATCTAGGGAGATCAGTTAGTGTCTGCACCTACCGATTTATCCCATAAAAAAACTGGTGACTCCACTGGGGAACAGATTGTTTCCTAGTTAGTCTAGTTTCCCTTCATTTGATTGCTTGTTTTCTGGTTTCTGAGTCTATGGGACATCCATCCAGACCCTCTGGATCTAGAAGTTCACTTAGATTCCCTGTCCTTTTTCAAAATGTTCTTTGATTACAAACATTCTCGCACTGTACCTCTCTAGAGCTTGTGAAAACCATTGATTTTCACACCCTGATGTTAGATCCAGGAACTTCTCGCACCCTACTAGTGTCTAGCCTGCAAGAATACCTAATTCTCGCACTGTACTCTACTGCTAGGCTGCAAACTTGTTTGTAAACTTTTTTGGATTGGGTCTTGTCATCTTTTGATGACCTAGTTTTGCTTTGATCAACTTGATTGAACTTTTGGATCCTATATTGATATGTTTACAGTCTGCTTAACATCCTTTGAGTTGTTTTTAGCCACCTTTGCTTTGTTTGGTTTTGAAAGATTAGTCTCTTGCTTTGAGTGTCTTTCAATTACAAAGCATGTGTTTTCTTTAGAATTGTTTAGGAAAAGATCAGATTTCTTCTGAATAGTTTGCTTTAAAAGAAAAATTTTAGTTTGGGTTTCTTTGTTTTAAGAAAGTTCATTGTTGCTTTTAGTGAAATTTTTGAAATGGAAAGATTTAATTTCTTGCTTTATATTAGATTGGGGACATCCTTGCATTTGAAGTAGCGGAATTGCATGATTCTTGGCATTTTTTTATCTTAAATTATGAAAAAAATTCCCCCTCATGGCCGGGGGGGGGGGGGGGGGNNACAGTCTTTTTTTCTCATTTCTTGAGAATATTGATATTGATGAGTTTTTTTAAATATTGGGACATTGTGCATCCGGGAATGATAATTTTTTTCTCCTTCTCATAGCATAGCTCTCATCGAAATGAAAAGATTGCATCTTCATCTCTTTGCATAACTTTCAAGTCAGTCACAACACCATATTGTCCACACCATCTTCCTTTTGAGTAACAACAGCCTTAAAAATAAAGCGCTTATAAAAATTGATTAGACGTTTTTTATACTTTCTAGTAGCAAACCTACATTAGATTAGTTGTAGGGCTTTGGAATAGGTGTGAAAGATAACTTTCCAAAGCTACAAACACACATAGAATCTTGAGATAGGGAGCAACAAATCCACTTATCACATTTTGTCCTGGGAAGCCCTTCTCACACAAGGGTCAATCACGAGGTCGCATTAAGACTGGCAGAGTTACTCACCCTGCTTTGTTGGTCTTGGTGTAGAGATTGCGCATATTATGGGGGTCACTTGAAGGTATACCCACAATGATGAGTGGAAGCCTTTCAAGTTGATTTCGGGCTAGATACCCTGCCCTTGTCCGTGGATCGAACTATCAATTGTTTCCCCAGGCATCACTATAGTGACTGGTAACCTTAGTGGCCTATCTCTTTAGGGTCTTTACACAAGGTGACTGTGGAGGGGAAAGTCTTCACGGTACCTGGAATCGACGTTGGCCAAACTCGATCGGGCTCCTTAGAGGGTATACCCACGAATATGTGTGGGAGCTTGCACCAGGGTGTAAGTCCGTTAAGTAGGTTGTCAACGTAACTTTTCCACCCGCTCTATCTCATCCCCTTTTTACATTCCTCTCGCAACGTTGGATTTCAACACCAACTAGTGTGCTCATTGTGAGAAGGTTTTGTTTGCTTGTTTGCTTACTAGATTTTTAGCGTGTGTTGTTTGTTTTCCCTAGCAAACTCTAGGTTGGATTTTTTGTTTTAATGGTGTCAATTCCTGGAACGACCAATGAAGGAACCCCTTTTCCAGGGGAACCTTTTATTTTTCCTTCTTATGGAAACATTGGTCCCCCTCATATCACTACTTTGAGCCTTCCAGGTCTCACGATTGGATTACCAGTATGGTTGTTTTCCACTTAGGTAATCCCGAATGCAGTTAGTGCTTCAGTCGCAAGCACTTCCCCCTAAGAGCATCAACCTCATGTTGATCCTTCACCTTCTTCACCAGTAAGGTCTTCTTTGCCTTCTTCGCTTGAAGGGTCTCCTTCTGTTTCATCTTCTTTGTCGAGTGAAATTTCTAAAGCTAGTAACCCGGTGAATAAGAAGAAGAAGAAAAGAAAGATTAAGAAGAAGAAAGATAAACAAGGGTCAAAACCTCCAACCATTGCTCAACATGTTGGAAAACAACTAGTTACTGTTAATCGTGTTGGGAGTGTTGATGATGTCAAGATCACCCAAACAACCCGTAATCCCAAGTACCCTTGCAAACTTTGTAAGGGTAACCATCTTCTTAAGGATTGCCCTGCTCTATCCAAGGTAATAGAAGCATGGTCTGCATCTCCTTTCCAGTCCACGTCGTCGACCTCTGAACAACATGTTGATGACCCCCCGTCAACCAGTCAAGATACCATTGGGAAGAAGAAAAGTAGAGTCAAGTTCCTATGCATGCTATGAAAAGGGAGTCATCTCACTCACCTTTTCCCTCATATGGGTGAGGCCTCGAAATTACTGGAAGACATGATTGTTTCACAGCCTCAACTTCCAGCTACTTATCGCAAGCTTACTCTTGACCCCCCTATAGTTGATGGAATGATCACTCTAATCCCTTCACCGGTCAATCCGGTTGATCATGTCGTCAATCTGGTCACATCCTTAGTTGAACCAATTGACATAGTGGTTTGTCCAATACCATCCTCGGTCAATCCCACTCTCCCCTCAGATAGCGAAACTAAAGCGGTCGATCCGATCCTATCCTCAGTCTATCCCACTCTCCCGTTAGAGAATGTCACCCAAGTGGTCGATTATTTTTCATCTGTCGACCCCATTCTCCCCTTAGAGAATGAAACCCGATTGGTTGATCTTATCTCGTCATCGGTCGATCCTACTCTCCCACTAGAGAGTAAACCTGACACTGCCCATGTTTTTCTCATTGATACAGACTCTATCGTGTCGGGGGGAATTCCTCCTTCTCCCATGGAACCCCCTCCAAGTAATGAGGCCATCCGTTTCGATTGGGGTGTGCTAACTGGACCTCGTCTTCCCTCTCACATTCCTTTCCAGATTACTGTGTAAGTTTGTGGTCAAGATGTTCCTCAGACATCAATAGATGAAGGTCTGTCCGTTAGTATTTTTTCCTCTTTTGCTTGGCAAGCTTTGGGTTGTCCTCAGCTTGCGCCAGTTACACAGAATCTATTAGCTTTTAACAAAAGAACCAGTCAACCTTTAGGGAACCTTTTTTAGTTTCATGTAACTTTGGGAGGGAGAACTGTCTTTATTGACGTCATGGTAGTCCAAGACCCCTTGGATTTCACTTTACTCCTTGGGCGGGATTATGTCTATGCCATGAAAGTTATTGTGTCTACTCTTTTTCGTGTGATATCTTTCCCTCGCGATGGATGAGTTGTGATTGTTGATCAACTTTCATTTGTTGACCCCGCCTAGATTGCCTCCCTGAATGGTTCTTATATGTAGACGGTATCGCCCCCACCACAGGTCAATTATGTGGCGTTGTCACCCATGGCTTCAACTTCTGATGAGTTAGATCCAGTAGTTGACATGGTGATCTCTTCGATAGGGTTGTTAGAGCCTAATCTCTTTACTCCTGTCGTGACCCTCGACATGGTGTCCTTCCAGAGTGTGTTTCTCCCATTGAGTGAAGATCTCTTGGAAGCCATGACCAAGTTTTGTCCCTTGACATGGTGTCCTTCCAGAGCATTGTCCTCTTGGAATCCATGATCAAGAATAGAGTTACGAGGATAGTTTTGCGTCTCTGTAGCGACCTCGTTAAAAAATGAAACAGAGGTTACGAGGATAGTTTTTGCGTCTCTGAGGCAACCTCGTTAAAAAATGAAAATGAGGTCTAGGGATTGAACCTGGATTCTCGAGCATAGTTCTTATCCTGTGTCAAGCTCATTTAAAAATGAAACAACTTCCCCCTCTCCGTTTGGGTCAAGTCCTACGTGTAGTATTTGAAGCTTCATTTCATTCTCCTTCGCAGTTGGATGAAACTGAAGCTTGGGGGGAAATGCTTTCAGCCTCTGGACTTCATGCTGAATTTAGAGCCACTAGTTTCTTAAGCTAGGGGATAAGTACCAACCATTCCATGAGTTATGCATTGGGAAGTCACAAGCATAGTTTTCTATGGTTCAATCTTGCGTAAAAATGAAACCACCCACCTCAAGCATAGTTTCCTCTAGTTCAAGCTTCTCTAAAAATGAAACCAGGTCCAAGCATAGTTTTGTTTAGTTTTAAGCTTGTGTAAAAATAAAATCTATCCCAAGCATAGTTTTGTTTTTTTTTAAAGCTTGCGTAAAAATGAAAACAATCCTGAGCTTAGTCTTTGTTATTTCTCATGCTCGTGAATCAATGAGAATATAACTGAGTATGCTTTTATCACTTTTTCGGACTTGTAAAGGTTATACAAAAAAGGAACCCCCTGGAGTTCCCTTTAAGCTCTTTTTAGACTCTCTAAACATGAAAAGATTGTCGAGCGACCTTGTTTTTTTCACACTCATAAAAGTATTTGAAGAAAACGTTTGTTGAGAAATAGTTTATCTCTTTTTCGGTCTCATCAGACTACTTTACGAAAAAGGAACTGAGAGAGTTCCCTTTAAGTGTTTTTCAGACTCTCTAAACATGAAAAACCCCTGAGTTTTCTATCTTTGGACTCGTTAAACAAACATCGAAAGACACACATGGGACCGAACCACTCCTTCTTAGGGTTCGTTAAACATACTCCGACGGACTCATCTTAAGGATGAGCTTACATTTCAAGAATATGTTATCCTCCTCAAGCTTGTGTAAAAATAAAGCGGTACTCGCCAGAAATGGTCGGGGGGGAATTTGGAAAGAATTGTGTCTAAAATTGTATTCCATGGAAGAGTCACTTTTGAACATGACACCCTTTCACTCGCTTTGTGTCTAGGTTGGAAAATCCTCTCGTCTCTTGATCATACTCCTTATAAGATTACAAAATGGTCTATGATCCCTGTTGTTGAGTCAGTATTTCCCAGGACAGTTGTCGTGTCATCAATATGTTCAAAGAGAAGTTCAACGCGGAAAGCATTCTATTGTGTCGGCCATTTCTGTAGTCCTTAATCCTTCTATTGCATCGGCCATTTCTGTAGTCCTTAATCCTTCTATTGCGTCAGCCATTCCTGAGTCAGTCCTGAATCACTTGTTACTCTGATCTACTTCAAATCTTGTTATCCATTTTGTGTCATTGATGTGGGATACATTAAGGCCCTCCTGTGACGAGTCTTTTCCTATCAAATTCAACTCATTATCTAGGAATTAGACTTAGAAACTAATTGGTACCTTGGAACTTGCATGCCTCAATGGCAGGTTTCCTCGCTTTTGACAATGGGTTTTCATTATTGACCCCTGATCAGGAGATTCCGTCGAGTGTTCGACTTCAGCTTATTAATTCACATTCGTTGGATTGTACTAGAGTAACTTGGGAGTCATTGAAATTAATGGTGATTTCCCTCACACTTGTTAACGGTATTCATTAATGACCGGTAATCAAGTGATTTCTACCATGTTCAACTTCAGCACATGTAATCACATGATTAGATTCGTACTATCGAGTGGTGGAGATGAAGACCCTGAATCTTTTCTAACAGATTCAGGTTGTGTTGGAGTATATTCAGTTTGTATTGTTGCATAAATCCACATTGTATGTCTTGTGGCTATGTTCAAATTTGAGTCTTTAACACATAGATCCACAGTGTATTTTTGGTGGCTATGTTCAGATTTGAGTCATAATGGCGTGGATCCACAATGTATGTTTGGTGGCCATGACCTGTCTTACTTGACATGGATCTTTTCATGTCGGCATTTATGCTCTGAGTCATTTGTATTCTGAGTATGGGAATGCCTACCTCAATCATGATATATTATTGTACTGTATTTCCTTGTTTGTTGGCAGGTTTCCGACCGACTGTTCCTTGTTCCCTACACACACTCAACAAAATATTTCAGCTATCACTTTGTTCTAACTTCATACTTTGGGGGGCTCTCTGTTACACATTATTTTCGTCATCCCTATGACCATTAATGATGTAAACCTATCTGTTTCCTTCAGAGGGGTCAGTGGCTTGAGTTCCTGAAGAAGGAAGGGAGAAGAACTTTTCTTGAGAAAAGAAGTTGCATTTTCCTTTGTAAAAACCCTATAAAAAAGGAAGTTTGTAGACTGCATTATAGATAGGGTGCGAGAATGCCTGATTCTCACAGGTTGCATCATACCTAGGTCACGAGGAGTTCACAGTCTACTCTATAGGAAAGGTGTGAGAATGCTTACACGTGGGAAAAACGAGCGTTTTCTCGAATCTTCTAGAAGGAGAAACTTCCATTATGAGGTGGCAACCAAATGGTTTGGATCTTACTCGCTTTCATGATTTAGTGGGATCATCCTAACCTCCTCACCTTATCTTCTTCAGCTTATAAAAGGAGAGGAGCTCTCATGGAGAAGGGCTAAGTTGGATTTGGCTTGGAATTATTAGCTTGGTTGGAGTGTCTTTGAGTTTTGCCTTTGTCAAGATAGATTGTGAATATTATCAGATCTGTGGTCTTAGAATTCTTGGAATGGAAGTGTGTGGGGAACGAAGGATAGTTGGAAGGGATCTTACGACATCAAGGCCACGGTTGTAATCTCTCTTTCACATTCAATATGATACAGTAATATGATTATTTCCTATAAATCTTGTTGTGTTTTATTGTATGATTCCTTGATCACATACATAGGTTTATATTGAGTTTATGCTATTTCTATCACCTTGGATGGTTGTGTTCTTTTGCAGGTTCATCATTGTATGAGCGTTGGAATGGAGATAGGATGGTGAGAGGAAGCGGCATTTAAATGGTATGTCACCCATCCCTCTTTAGTTAGTAAATTCAATATCTAAAACTTAAGGAAAGCGTCACATTTTGGTGTGTTTTGTTCTAGATCTAGGTGGATCTAGGGAGATCAGTTAGTGTCCGCACCTACCAATTTATCCCATAACAGGTAACCAATATTTGTAAGGACCACAGTAAGTCCACATGTTGCAAATTTACACCTAACTTATTAAAATTTGGCACATTTTATCAGTTGCTCACACACAAAGTCACACTCCTCACTCACATAATTTCATCTTGAATTGTGGAGGTTGAAGTAGGTTTTCTCCAAAGGAATTTTGAAATGTCCCACTATTTCTTGAAGAAATTATCCACACCCACTTAATTCAAATGAGATTGGTTCACACCCCCAATCTCTCAACCCTCCACGTATAAAAAAATTCTGAAAAGCTCAGTAAGTTTTCCTCCATAGGAGGTGCCAAAACAATTTTTTTAGTCTAGGTAGGATCTCGGGGGTAGGCATCCAAATAACCCCTCATTATCTGGTTCTCACATTTTCAAACATTAGAAGTTGAAAAATAGGGAACTTTAAAATCCTCCAAGTCAAGTGCTCTTAACACCATAAGGCAGGGAGATACCCATGAAGGGTCGAAGGCCGAGGTCCAGTTTTTCTGTGCGTCCCCCCTTGAGTCACCCAACTCTTGGAAGGGATCCAACCTGTGACCCATTTCTAAGGCCGAAAATCTAAATGTCTCACTTTGACTGAGATACCTAGTGGCCAAATTTAGGACATCTACCCAGGTGGAAATTGTGGGTTGCAATTGCACCTTGATCAGATTTTGTGTGGCTATTGGGAAATATCACCAGCTCTTTTAGGATGTGCACCCTCTACTCCTCATTATAACTTATTGTTTCATCCTTCACTAGTTCCTCTTCCGGTGGCTTCAGACCCCACTGTTGAGCACTCTTGGAAGTTCCAGTGTTATTTTGAGAGGAAGGATGATACTTATTTTTAGGACATGAGCACTTGTTTTCTTTGTTCTCCCACGCAGACAAAATCCACCTACCCACATGTATGCTTATTTACAGTTGATTTATGTATGATGCTCATTTGATTACATGTGATTGTGAGATATATTGTGAAGGTCCAAATTATACAAGTCTCTTGTTCATTTATTTCTCTCATCACCATTTGCACACATTCACTTTGTTAGTCAGACATCATAGGGGACCCACAGAATCCTCGTCGTTCCAGACGCTTGCAAAATCTCCCTCCTATCCTAGGAGGAGTTCCTAGTCTTGCCAACTCACCCACTCAACCATCTCACACCCCTGTGAGTGCCACTATTTTGGGATCAGCTTTGCTTGGTTCAACCTTACTTGGGTCCAATTCCCAATGCCATCCATCCACTAGCTCTCCTTCACAAGGAGGTGGGGGGAAACTTCCTCTCAAGGGAGAAGTACATCCCCATCAAATCCCCTTCAAGGGTCAAGTACACTACCTATTCACACCATGGTTGGAACTAATCCTCCACTGCCACCCCCCATGCCATATTTGGTGTCCCTCAATGTTCCTGATTTGAGTAAACTCACGAATGACCCTATATTACATGACCCCACATGGCCCAATATGCCTACCAAACTACCTTCAGACATTCCAAAATTTGAAGGAAAATCGGAGGAATATCCTGCCAACCATGTTCTAACCTTCCACTTAAGGTGCTCTTCAAACAACATCATGGACAACTCTGTCCACTTAAGGTTATTTCAATGCACACTCACTAGTCCATCAGCCAAATGCTACATGGACGAAAAATTAGAGTCCCATGTGACTTTTGAATCCTTGGCCAAAGAATTTTTGGCCTTCTTTCAACTACCAGTTCGTCATGACACTAGTCTAGAACTGCTCTCTAAGTGCAAACAAACCTCAGCTACACATATTGCCAACCACATTCATGAATGGTGTGGGCAACATAGTTTATGTAAAGCAGAAACCACTAAAGAACAACATCTTGATTGGTTTCTCAAATCACTCATCTCTATACTTGCCAAAGATGTGGCATCCACCTTCCCCCAACTTGAACAAGAAGCCATCAGCAAGGCTCAACAGTACAACCTCATTTATGCTCAGTCAAGTTACTTATACACAGTAATGCCTGATGCACCAAGACCCGTACCATTTGGCTAAGATAAACCCGGGATGTCTCATGTGGTGAATGGATTGATTGGTACCACAACACACCACAATATGTACATCCAACCACCACCTATGTACGATACACCCCAATATTCATCATATTATGGAGGGTCATCTTATTACCCTCCTCCCCTTTACCAAAAACCATATTCTATTGCTCTCCCTCCACCCATGAGTGGACCCTTGTCGGTACCCATCATGGGCCTGGCTTCTCAACCAAGTTTAGGTGCCCATTCTACCTTAGCTTATGACCTGGGCACTAGTGAAAGCACTACGCCTTCCTATGAACCCTATGGATCGTTTCCACAAAACAATATGTATTTTATATTTCCTGGTCCCCCACAACAGGTTTCCCCTCCACAAGGACAACCACATGTCGTTGTTAACTTTGTTCAGCTTTCTCCCATTCATCAATTTCATACTTTTGTATAATTGAATACAGAAAATCCGACCCATCATCCAAATAATCCTAAAAAGGAAAAAAATGAAACAATAATAACCTAGGACTAGGGGGAAATAACCCCCAACAAAACCAACCTGTTGGGGGCAACCAGAATCAGGGTAACTAGAACACCCAAGGGGACAATAACAACAAATGCAAAGGAAGGAACAATAATAAAAACCTTCAGATGAACTTCCCTTGTGCTCTTTGCAGTGAACATGGTCATTATACTCACCATTGCCCCCAAATTGTTGACTTCAAATGGATGAAAGATTCCATGAACGCACCACGTCCTCCAACGTCGTCTACCCCTCAGCAGGCCTGACAAAAGAATTTGCAACAACCACCCCCGGCCGTGTTGCAAAACCCTATTCCACACTAGGGTGTGATGAATACCCAACAGGAGATACATCATGCCCCACCACAAATGGGACAGTATCAAAACCCTGGAAATCCGGCGGATCGCAATATCCTCCTCACTAGCGAAGAAGAAATTTTTCTACAAATGCATGGCCGTCAATATAGCACGCCCCCTGAATCTACTCCCACCACTTCAGAAACAGCTACAGCTACAGCCAGACAACCCTTGATGATTCCATGCCCTAACATTGAACCCATCATTTGTATCCCTCGCATCCCGTTACAATGGAATATCAACAACCCTCAGGCTAGGGTGGCACATAATTACAGTCTGGTCGATGACTTGGCATAGTCCCCTACAGCTATGTCAGTATTGGAGGTCCTACAAATTCATCCAACCCAACAGAAATCCTTGTTTTCCACCTTGGGGGTAGTCAACCTAGTTGATACTAGACTCATCACATTTAATCTAGATTGTGGGGAACCTCGTCTCCCTGCTTTGGTAGCCTTCCAGATACCAGTCAAGATTCAGAACATCACGGTTCATCGGTGTATCATTGATGAAGGTGCATCCACATGCATCATGTCCAAAATTGTATGGAAAAAACTCAGCTCCCCTGAGCTAGTACCATCCGCCATCACTTTGAGAGCTTATGATGGTCGACCATCCTCCCCTAAAGGTCTCTTTCAAAATGTCCTCATTGAACTCGGGGGAAAAACCATCCTTATCAACATTGAGGTTATCAACGCCCCGCACGATTACAACATCTTGTTTGGACGTAGCTACATGTACGCTATGAAGTGGCCTCTTCTGTGTTTCGAACAATGATGTTACCCCACAACAGGAAAATCATCACCATCGACCAAGTTTCACATTAAGAGCCTAACCACTCCTCCAACATCGATAACATCTTACCTCTTGTCTGCACTAGTTCCGACGCATATGCACTAATGGATATGGGCACTGGAATTTTCAAAGACCCATCCTTGTTGGGGGCATACCATGGATCACCACCTTTCATACACTCCTCAGCACAAGTGTGTGTCGTATCTTCCGATGGAACTAAAACTGGAGATACCATTCCTCCCACAAAATCTTCTCCACCCCTCAACATCCCACCAGTTGAAGAAATTATACCTCAGAAATTACCTGAGAACCCTACGAAACCACTTATCCCCGATTTCACCCTTCCCTGGGGAAAAATTCTGGTTTGGGAGACAATTCCCCAAGCCATCACTCAAATTCCCTTCTTCTACCCCCCACCGGGAGTACAAGATTTTCAGGTAGCCGCAGCGCTTACCCTTCCCAACAAGGTGATTTCCATTCCAGTATGGTATCTACACCCACCCGTGATGGTTCCTCAGACATCCCTCCCTCCAAAATCATAGGAAATCCCGATACAGATTCCAGTACTAACTTCGGCCACACCACCCTCACCCCCAATCGTCGGCACCACCACTATGGCTAGCGGCAGACAGAAGAAAAAATAGCCCACCACTCCACTTCCTCCCCGAGTTCAACCTCCTTGCACACTCTGTGAGTGAGAGGGACACCCCACTAATAGATGTCCTTCTCTCCCTGAGTTATGCAATCTAATCCAACTCCCTCAAGCAACCACATCGTTCATTGCTCCACCAAGCACATCTAGTACTACCACAGCGTCTCCCACAACAGGTCATAAAGGGTTCCAGACCAAATTCATGTGTGCCATATGTTCAGAGTACGGGCACTACACTCATCATTACCCTGTGCTAAATCAGTTTTGGTAAACGTTGATAGCAATATGCCAAACCTTTCAGCAAGAGCCCTCTCCACCACCATCTTCGGGTACCCATGTCACTGACCTCCATTATGTCTCGACCTCAGTCCTTGAACGGATGAGATTCCCTTTCTCTCTTTGTGACTCACTTTCTCATTTCACCTACAAGTGCCCTTTGATCATTGAATACAAGCGTCGTCAGATAACCCTTATTCAAACTCCTTCGACCACCTCACCTCTTGTGATGCAAGTGATTCCCCCTATCCCTTCTCTAGATACTATTCACATCACCTCCCCTAAACCTGAGTCACTTCCCCCCCCCTTCCATAGTTCATGAATAGACTATCTGAGGAGGTTCCCCCAAATCCTCCCAATTCCCCAATTCATTTCCCCCAGGAAATCTTACCCCCTACCACAGTTTACAACCCACAGTGTCTGGACATTTGGTTTATGTCAAGTGAGCCATCGCACCATAGTTGCGATACCCCCTAACGTCTTCACCACTTGAATACAATCACACAGTGACAATCACCCATGTTACCTCCCCGGATCCCCTATATTCTCCCATTCACCACCGCGACGAAGATATCTAGGAGGAACTCACTACTCTTGATTGTCCATGGAATGCGCTCCATCACAGAGCACTCTTTCTCTAACAGGAAGCTTTTGACCCTCCTAGCCAAGCCTCCATATGTATAATTGAAACCAAGGATTTTATTTCGTCAAGGCATATAGACTGGTTCAATAACCCTATCCCTTAACCCTATCCCTTCCCTGGATGATTTTGAAGAAGGAAACATGGCCAGCATCTCCCCCACTGTCAAAATCGACATTTCCATTAAACCGGGAATCATAGAAGAAATCACCATTGGCACCGCATGCTCCCTGAGGAACTCACAGCTTACAAACCTCTCTTTCAGGAATACCGAGATATTTTTGCTTGGTCTTATACAGAGATGCCCAGCCTCGATCCTTCTATCATTGAAAATCACATCTACACATGGCCAGGTGTCGCCCTAGTACATCAATAGCAACGTCCACTTCACCCATCCAAAGTAGCGGCTTTCAAAACCAAAATTGAAAAGTTATGTGTTGTCGGGTTCATATACCCCATCGTGTATACCTCATGGGTCTCCAACCCCATCCCCGTTAACAAAAAATAGGGCATTATTCACATCTGTACTAACTTTCGCGATCTCAACCATGCTTGTCCCAAGGACAACTTCCCAACCCCTTTCATCGACCAAATTATCGATGATTGTGCCGGGCATGAGGCCTTGTCCTTCATGGATGGGTTCTTTAGCTACAATCAAATACAAATCCATCCAGCAGATCAGTATAAAATAGTATTTAACACCCCATGGGGTACTTTTCTTATCGTGTCATGCCTTTTGGACTCAAAAACACAGGTGCTATGTTCCAATGGGCCATGACTTATGTTTTCCATGATCTTGCTCGCATCATTCTCACTTACTTAAACGACCTCATTACTCGATCCAAGAAATGAACTCAGCATCTAGACGACTTACGAGTCGTCTTTCAACGATGTTGCCATACAATATCCACTTGAACCCCCTCAAGTGTGTATTTTGCGTCACCGTCGAACACCTCCTTGGGTTCATTATCTCCCAACACGGCATCATAGTGGACCCCCTAAAGGTCCAAGCTATCACAGAAATTCCACCACCTAGGAATTTTCACCAATTGCAGAGCCTAGAAGGCAAAGCCAACTTTTTACAACACTTTGTCCCAGATTATGCCACCCGCGTGCATGGTTTCCTTCACTTACTATGTCATGATATCCCATTTCGATGGGATGAACATACCCAACCCACTTTTGATGATTCAAAAGTGTCACTATCCAACGCCCCTTTGATTAGTCCTCCTAACTATGATCGTGATTACAAACTCTACTTGTCGGCCTCAGTCGTTTCAGTAGCAGGAGTTCTCGTCCAACTAGGGGATGCTAGTCACAAGCATTTTATTTACTACATCAGTAAAAATCTTTCAGGACCACCACTGAAATACAATCATGAGGAGAAACTAGCCCTCGCAGTTGTCCTCACAATCCAGAAACTGCGCTATTATATCCTACTTCGCACTACCAAAGTCATGGAAGATTCCAACCCCATCCAGTACTTGCTAAGTCAACGGCAGATTAATGGTAAATTTTCTCAATGGATCGTAATCCTTCAGAAATATGACCTAGATTTTTCAACTCCCAAAAGAAAGAAAGCACTCATTCCTGCCAAACTCATCACGGTGTTTCCATTATATGCTAAAGGTTCACCTGTCAATACGTACTTTCTCGACGAAGACCTCTTCTACATCCCCTCAGATGACCCCTAGTATGGCGACCTTCTCATATACCTTCGGACACAGAAGTTTGGGTCTCATATCTCTCGAGACGATCATCAGCGCATTCGCCATCAGTCCCCTCGATACCTCCTCATCGGTGACATTTTGTATCAACATGGGGTCGACACCATACTTCGTCAATGTTTGACCATCGATGAAGTAGACAGAGTCTTGAATGATTTCCATAGCGGCATCCACCTCTCAGGTATTTCCACTACCCAAAAAATCATTCGAGCAGGATACTTCTAGCCCACACTATTTCATGACTTCATCCACGCTATCAAATGATGCGAAAAATGCCAGCTTTATGCAAACAAAGCACGAGCACCAAACGCTTTTCTACATCCAGTCATCACCGTCAGCCCCTTCTGCAAATGGGGCTTAGACTTTATGACTTGCAACCCTCCATCTAGTAATGGACACAAGTACATCATCATGGAAGTAGATTAATTTACCAAATGGGTCGAATCCATGCCTACCTTCAACAACATCGTTGACACAACAGCGCATTTTTTCTTCAACCATGTCATTACCTATTTCAAAGTTCCACTGCAGTTAGTCTCTAATCACAGTAAACACTTTGAGAATGAGATCTTCATAGAACTCTCCTCAAGATTAGGCTTCTCCCATGAGTTTGCCTCCCCATACTACCCTCAGTCCAACAGACAGGTTGAGGTTGTTAACAAAGTCCTCAAAACCATGTTGCAACGCACTGTCAACAAACATAGGACCAACTGGCATCATATGTTGTTTTCAGCATTATGGGCTTATCGCACAGTAGTCAAAACTACCACTAGTTTTATACCATTTCATCTCATCCATGGGATCAAATCCACCCTCCCCATCAAGTGTGAAAGTCCCACGTTGTGCACCGCCATCGAGCTATTACCTAACACTGCTCCAATGGAGCAGCGCTTGTTGAACTTAGAGTCACTCGATGAAGATCGTAGATCTTCCTTACAAAACAATGAGGTAGCTAAAAATTGGTCCAAGGCCACCTTTGACCACCATGTCAACCTTCGCTCATTCAATGAAGGAGATCCCATCCTAGCCTACAATATCGCTCACGATACTCTCAGCCATGGGAAAATCAAGCCATTATGGCATGGACCCTACATTGTCCAACATTGCCTCACTAAAGTCACATATATTATGGTCTCCCCAGAAGGCTATCCTCTCAAAGAACCCATCAACGGGTTGTACTTCAAAAAGTTTTACACCTGAGCATAGTCATTCTACACTAGGCTTTTTCTTCGTACACATTTGTAGATTTTTTAGTCTTCTTTTTTCGCCTCCACTCCTCATGTCTGATATACCATCCGTGTTATTGACAGATGCATCCTCCATCGGCCTACCACATCAGTTACACTAATGGAGATAGCCGCCAAACACAAAATCTCACTTCGGCCACTTGGGCCCTCTATACCCCCTCACATGAACTACTCCACTCCAGCCGCATATGTTTGGGCTCAGCAACCAACAACCAAGCAAAATACATTGTTTTTATTGGTCTCCTCACTGAGGCCAGTCACCACCACATTTGTCACCTTAGCATCTTATTAGATTCCCAGCTTGTCGTCCTGCAACTCAACAATATATACCGTGTCTGCGATCCTTGCCTCTTTTGCAAATACCTGCAAGTTAGACTATTATCTCGAAACTTTGATTCAATTACATTTACACATATTCCACAACAATTTAATCAAA
Source organism: Picea engelmannii (assembly GCA_009831015.1). Lineage (NCBI taxonomy): Eukaryota > Viridiplantae > Streptophyta > Pinopsida > Pinales > Pinaceae > Picea > Picea engelmannii. The sequence goes on along the minus strand of ML780499.1, from coordinate 891,173 downwards.
TAGCAGATAACATGGCTAACCTAGTATTAGATTGGCATTTGTCACATCACGACATCATCACATATACATAAATCATCAAACATCAGTCACAGCATATAGATTAGACATCATAAAAACATCACAAAATATTTACACATGTAAACATCACGTAGATCCCAAAAATGTATATCCATATATATATATATATATATATATATATATAGATATGTATGTATGTATGTATGTATGTATGTATGTATGTATAAATAGCAGATAACATGGCTAACCTAGTATTAGATTGGCATTTGTCACATCACGACATCATCACATATACATAAATCATCAAACATCAGTCACA
>ML780499.1:820870-885997 GCA_009831015.1 Picea engelmannii | reverse complement strand
TTCTTGTTTACATAACCTGTGAGGGTAGATATAATAGGGTAATGATTTATCATTTCAAATTGATGAATCACTTTACTGGCAAGAGCCCCTTGAACCTGCCTTATTACCTCCACAGAAGCTTGACTAAGATGGCTCATCAGGTCAAGGCTAAGCCAAGAAAGGTTGTAGGCAGATTATCCCATCATGCTTTGATTAAACTCTTGATTTGTGAGCTATTATAGAGAAGGAACAAGGATTTGGGCCACTTCTTGTTTTGGAATGAGTTTCAGACTGATTTACAACCAGAGGATAAAAAGTGATCTTCTTCAAAGAAGTCCTCTACTCCCAGGAATGGGAAAAGGAAGAGGAGAGTTATCTCTCCAGTGGCATTTGAGCAAGATACTCCATCTTCCAAGACTAAGGAAGCAAAGAAGAAGTTGGATTTTAATGAAGACACAGAGCAGGCTGCACCAAAGAATACAAACTTTCTAAATTTTCCATATTCATATTCAGATGAAGAACCAGAAAAAGAAGAAGTCCCTGTTGATGAAAATATAGAATTTTCTATGGAGAAAGCACCAGAAACTGAGATGTTCACAAGTCTTGAAAAAGGTGAAACATCTAGTAGCAAAAAGAAGCAGAACAAATCAAGGAAGATTAAGAAACTCAAAGAGAAAATAGCACAACAGGAAGTGTTAGAGAGGGTGATAAAGGCCAGATACGACATTCTATCAAAGAATTTCACAGAAACCAATGTAGCCTTGGAAAGATTGGCCCTTGAAACTGTAAAGGAAAAGAAGAAGAAGAAGAGGATCATAAAGGACAATCATAAGCTATAGAGATTAGCTAAGCATTTGAAGAAAAAGGTTAGATTATTGAGGTTGCAAGCCATGCCTTCAAGACCTTAGTCTCAAGCACCTGTAGATATTGAAACCCTAGCAAATGCAACCATCCATTTGAATGATCCAGAGGTAGCCAACAATTCTATAGCCATTCAAGAACCTACTCAAGATGCAAAGGCTTCAGAAGATCATCCCTGAAGTGTTTTAAAGCTAAGACAAAAGGTATTTTGCAATTTTGTTAATTTTCACTAAGACGGGACTTTCGGTGGCTTAGGCGAACATTTCAATTGTTCATTAGCCACTGAAAGCGGAGCTTTCGGTGGCTAACAGGCTCGGATTTTGCCTCTCTTAGCCACCGAAAGCACAGACAAGGCAGAGAGGCATTGTTTTTGCACAGATCCAAGTTTTTCTTATTCAAATGCCTCAAGGACAGTTCCAAATGATAGATAATAATTAAATTCACCATTATCAAGGTTCTGTTTTGATTTTGGAGGTGCCTAGCAAGGTAGAAAGGTTGAATTGGTTACCTATTTTTTTGGGCAAAAAACTGTCTTTTTGCCAAAAGTGGCAATTTTGACTTATCCCATATCTTATGAAGATCCATCAGCCTTGGAAGGCTTACTACACCTGTCGAAGATTTTGAAGGACATGAAGACCACTTGAGATAAGGAGTTGACCTATTTTATAGGATCCTTTCCTATTCTCTTGTATCAGTTTTTGACTTTCTATTTCAAGTAAATTTGATCCAGTATTCTAGGATCTAGATATCTGATGTAAAGGCTATAAAGCCACAAAATTTTGATGAACCAGGGGTTCGAGTCTAGATAGAGAGACCTTGATGCTATTTTACTAGACTTTCAGATATATAATACAAATCACAGTTTTCGTTCATTATTGATGTCAGATTGCCATTGCCTTTCTCTTTTTGTACTTTGATTCAAGTTTGTTTTAACTGTTAAATGATTGTTATCTCATTTTGTCAGTTCATAAGCTTGATTTAATAGTAATCTACACTATATTATTTGACCCATCACATGTGTGTATATGGTTAATATGCATAGTCTTCTTCACCCACAGTTAAGTTATCTATCTAATCATTAATTCTTGAAAGCATTGTCTCATTTGATCATATACCCTTGACTGTCTTGATACCAATCCAGTAGGTCAATTATCCCATTTGATCCACATATAAACACAAAAACAATTACACTTTAATTTACCAAGCTTCTTCAAGATACAACCTAAGAAGGACTCCTGGAGAGATAACAAATTGGCACAGTTGCCTAGGAGAGGAGATTGAAGCTCAACTTTCCTAGGAGATGACACATAGTTGATCCTTGATGATAGACAAGGATTAAACATTACATTGGTTGTAATTATCTATCTGGCAACTCCAAAAGTTCATCCTGGCTCCAAAGAGATTCAGTACTAGGGCGAATCCACAAGAATCACCCGTCACACCAGTACCCAATCCAGAACTAATTCTCAGAAGAGGAAGATCATTTCAAGCTCAGACTTCAAAATCAGGTACTAAAAGTAATCCTCTTTATCGTTCTAAGAAATCAATAGTAGAAAACACTGAATCTTCTTCCTCTAATATTGTCAGTGAAAGATCAACTATAACAAATGTAGAAGAATCAATTGTTTCTTATCAAGAGGAAAATGTCATTGTAGAAGAAGTGATAGGCTCAAATTTGGTTGAAGAATCATCTAAGACCTTAGAAATAAATCATAGCTCCTCATCTCTTGAGCTCTTTCACTCACAGCAAGAAGAAGACCATATAAATATTCACACTAGCCTTCTTGTTGTAGAACACATTCTTCAAGAACTGTCTGCTAAAGGTGAAGAAAAATTGGCTGAACAACTTGCAAATTTCTATATAACCTCATATCAAACATCTTTCCCATCAGAAATTCCCCCCCCCCCTTTTAAATTAAATCCCATCGGTGTTGAAGAATCTGATAAAAGTCTATCACCTCTCTCACCAATAGTCATTATGGCTGCACCTGCTCAATTGACCAAAATGCAATGAATTCTAGCTGCTAGATATGCACCTCTTGTTTTACAAAATCCACCTGTAGCCATGCCTACTGGTGATTACCAAAAATATATACCAAAATTCATAGGAGAGGGAGATGTAACTGTAGAGGAACATATAGAAGCCTTCTATAGCTATGTTGAGAACTTAAACATAGAAGATGTTGATGTCTGGACCAAAGTCTTTGTCCAGAGCTTGGATGGTCATGCTAGGAAGTAGTTCAAGGAACTTCCTATTGGTTCTATAGCTGGAATAGAAGATTTGGATGATATCTTTTTAAAACATTGGGGAGATAGGAGAGACTTCTTGTACTATATCATAGAGTTTGGAAACCTTAAGAAAGAAAATGGTGAATCTATATCTGAGTTCACTAAGAGATTCAACAGAATGTATAGTAAAATACCTGTAGAAATCAAACCTACAGAGACTTCTGCCCAAATCACTTATGCCAACTCATTTGACTCTGAATTATGTTTGCTACTAAGAGAGAGAAGGTCTTCTACACTTTCCTTGATGCAAGATGTAGCCCTTGAAGTTGAGTCAAATATCTTAGCTACTCATAAGTTAAAGGGAAATGTTGATAGAAAAAGGCAGAAGGAAGAAGCCTCTTCCTCATCAATTCCAAATCCCAAGATAGACAAATTGGATAAGATGCTAGAGTCATTAACCTCAGAAATGTCCAAGCTAAAGATTGAAAATAAGCAGCCTGCCAAGGGAAAAGGCTCCTATGAATATCCTCACATAAATCCAAATCAGAATCCTAATACTTTCGGGAGGAATAACCGACAAGCACAGATCTTGAGAAGAGAGAGAAATCCCACAGAAGATCAGAAGGTAAGAGCCCCTCTCCAAAATACTATGATGGATGAAGATGAAGATGATTTTCAAGAAGAAGAAGAAGATAATATTCACCGCGTTGGAGATGATGCAGGGAAATCTTATCTAACACAACATGATTATGAAGAGGCATTAATGAATGAATAGATAAATGAAAATTATGTTGATAATGGTCTTTTTCAAATTGATGATAAGAACAAATAAAATTTAGGATCTAAGTCCAACGCTGCCAAACAGAGTGCACCTTCTCCTCCCAAGAAAATTGTTGCCCCTACCAAGCAACAAACTCAAAAAGATCAGATCCCTAATGACCAGTAGACTGCTTTGAATGCCCCTACAAATGAGGATATACATGTTCCTCCCAAGAAGATTGATTCTAAGCAACAAACTCAAAAAGATCAGATCTCTAATAACCAGCAGATTGCTTTGAAAGCCCCTTCAAATGAGGTAAAACTTTCTGACAAAACCTCTTATTCTTTCAATTTTGAAGCTGAAATACAGAAAATCAAAATCCTCATCCCTTTGGTTGAGTTAATTAATAATGAATCATTTACGAAAGATATCCTCAAAACTCTTGATCCGAAATCCATATCTCCCTCTGTTGATATTCTTAATATATATGATAACAAGCCCACCATTGTCTTAGGTCAAATGATAGAGGATAGAGATGAAAGTTGTCCCGCCTTTTTATATCTCTCTGAACATTCATGAAAAAACATTGCATAACTGCCTGCTAGACTCTAGAGCCTCTCACAATCTAATGCCAAAGGCAGTTATGGATGAGCTTGGATTAGAAGTTACTAAAACTTACCATGATATTTTCTCATTTGACTCTAGAAAAGTTAAATGTTTCGGGTTGATCAAAGATTTGGTAGTAAATTTAACTCAAGCATCTATGAAAACTATGGTCATGGATGTAGTTGTAGTAGATATTCCAAAAAAAATTGGATGTTTGTTATCAATATCATGGATGAAGAGGTTAGGAGGAACTCTTCAAATGGACCTTTCATACGCTACTATCCCTGTTTTTGGAGGAGTAAACAAGAGACTATACAAAGAGTCACAGCTTGCCTACATTATCAGTGACGAACAAAATCCAGCCAACCATCCTATTTACTCAGTTGACACGGGTATGGGATATTGCATATTACAGTTTGATGATTCACCGCCAGATTCATTGTTTCTTAAACAGCCTAGTGTTCAGCCCACAGAGGTAGGAGAAGATGATCTTTAGAGTATGTTCTTTGATGGGGCATGTACCAAAGAGAATACTGGAGTAGGGGTTGTATTGATTTCACCATCTAAAGAAACTACACATTTGTCATTCAAGCTTGATTTCTAGGTCACAAATAATATTGCAGAATACGAGGCTTTACTCTTAGGTTTGAATGTTGCAAAAGAAATGAAGATTAAGAGGCTGCAAGTATATGGAGATGTTGATTTAATCATTCAACAAGTAAATAAGTCTTTCCAATCCAAGAATGTGAGGATGAAAGCTTACAGAGAATATTTTCTTAATGTGATTGTTGCATTCACTGAATTCAAGATCTCATATATTCCTAGGGCCGTGAATCAATTGGTTGATTCATTGGTTGTTTCAGCTAGTACTTTCATACCTCCTTTTCCCCTAAAGTTGAATTATGAAATTTAGGTAAAGTATAGGCCTTCTTTACCTGATAATGTTAAATTATGGAAAGTATTTGAAGATGATGCAAAGCTAAGCAGATTTCTAGGACTGATAGAGGAGTTTTCATATTTACATATTGATCGGGAAAATGAGCATGATGAAGAGACTCAAAAGCCTAAATTCAGAAATAAAATTGGATCCCATGAAATTGTGCAACTCTCTACCAACCGTATCCCCAAAGGTTTGGTTCCTTTAAAGAGACTTTTTTATCATAATGATGTTTCCATCAAACTAGAAAAGAAGGAGGAAGATTCTAATGTGTTTCAGTTTAATGTAGCAAATGAAGAAAACCCCAAGTATGTTAATCTAGCTTCTCATTTGACTGGTAAACAGAAATCTGAATATGGTGAGTTGTTAAAGGAATTTTATGATATATTTTCATGGCAGTATAGTGACCTGAAGACATACAATACAGAGATTATACAACATAAAATTCCTTTGAACAAAGACACTAAACCTTTCAGGCAGAAACTCAAATCATTCAATCCAATGTTGTTGCCTATGATGGAGAAGGAAATCAAAAAAAAATTGGATGCCAAGATCATCATCCCTCTTAGATATTCTGAATGGATTGCTAACCTTATTCTGTTAGAAAGAAAAATGGTGAAATTAGACTCTGTGTAGAGTTCAGGAATTTAAACAAATTCTCTAGAAAATATTACTACCCATTGCCTAAGATGGAACATATTCTGCATAAAGTTTCAGGAGCTAGTGTCATGTCATTTATTGATGGCTTCTCAGGGTACAATCAAATTGTAGTCCATCCAGATGATAGAGAAAAAACAGCCTTCACCACACCATGGGGTACATTCATGTACGAAAAAATGCCATTTGGATTGATGAATGCGGGAGCCACATTTCAGAGGGCAATGGACATTGCATTTGTGGGGGAAAAAGACAGATTTGTTTTGATTTACCTTGATGATATCACAGTTTTTTCATACAGCCATGAAGATCACTTGCAGCATCTAAGAAAGACATTCTTGAAATGTAGAAAGTATGGCATTTCTTTAAATCCCAATAAGTCTCATTTTTCACTCAGAGAAGGTAAGTTGCTTGGGCATATTGTGTCTGCATATGGAGTGAATATCGATCCAGCAAGAGTAGAGGCAATTCAGAAATTGTCTCTCCCAAGATCCAAGAAAGATATCCAATCTTTCCTTGGAACCATAAATTTGGAGATTTATCGCAAATTTTGCAGAGCTTACTAAATATATCACATGCATGTTGAGAAAGGATTTTGAAGTAAAGTGGACAGAGGAAGCCAGACATTTTTTTCAATCTATCAAAAAAAATATTATGACAGCCCCTGTCTTAATTAGCCCAAACTTTGATAACGATTTTTATATTTTCTCATTTGCTTCTAATGATACAATTGCAGTAGTGTTGTTACAGAAGAATGAAGATGGGCATGAGCAACCAGTAGCCTTTTACAGCAAAGTTTTGAGAGATGCTTAAATCAAATATGACCCAATTGAAAAGCAGGCCTATGCACTAATCAAATCACTTAAAGCTTTCAGGATCTATATACTACAGGACAAGGTAATAGCATATGTTCCTTCTAGTTCTGTGAAATATGTCCTGGTTCAGCCTAACATTGATGGGAAGAGAAGTGAGTGGATTGCAAAAATGATTGAATTTGATATTGAGATTAAACCAGTCAAACTTGTCAGAGGCCAGGGGCTTGCCAAACTTCTTGCAGAGGAAAATTGTAAAATGCTAGGGATAAATTTTGTTGGGTTAAATGCAGAAAGCATGCAGCCTTAGATTTCAGAAGAGAAACTCACTTATGATTTGTAGGTATCTTCTCACTTGGCTTATTGTGAATGGTACAGTCACATAACATATTTTTTGCAGAATCTTGTAGCTCCTCCAGACATGAGAAAAACACAGGTGAGAGCTTTAAAACTTAAGGCCATTAAATTTTGCATTAATGACAAAATGTTATTTTGGAAAGATCCCTCGAGTGTACTTTTGAGATGCATCAACAAAGAAGAATCAGTTCAAACTATGATAGAATTTCATAGCAGTGAGTGGGGTGGACACCATTATTGGAAAACCACTGCTCACAAAATTTTGAGAGTTGGGTATTATTGGCCTTGTTTGTTTTTTGATGTATGTGCTTATGTTAAGGCATGTGATAGGTGTCAAAGGTTTGCAGGTAAGTAGCAATTGAAATCTCTTCCCCTTAAACCTGTTGTGGTCACATGCCCTTTCCAACAATGGGATTTAGATTTCATAGAGGAAATTCATCCACCTTCCAAAAGTCAACAAAGATGGATTCTAGTTGCCACTGACTACTTCACCAAGTGGATTGAAGTTATTCCTACCAGGAATGCCAATCACACTATAATCATAAATTTCCTATATGATCACATATTTTCTAGGTTTGGCTACCCAAAAAGATTAGTCACAGACAATGTTGTTGCATTCAATGATAAAGATTTGGTGAAGTTATGTGAAGACATGGGGATTCAGTTAGTGCATTCTACATCTTACTATCCACAAGGCAATGGCCTTGTTGAGTCATCAAATAAAATTCTAGTAAGAATTATTAAAAAGTTGCTTGAGAAGAATACAAGGGGTTGGGATTCAAAATTGAAATTTTTTTTGTGGCCTGACAGAGTGACCCATAAGAAATCAATCGGAAAATCTCCTTTCAAACTGGTATACAGCACTGAGGCTATTTTTCCCATTCAACTTGCATTACCAGTAGCCAAATTTCTTCAAGAGGTAGATTCTGAGCCTAATGATCTTACCAGAAGGATTCTTCATTTAGTGGAGTTGCAGCAAGTCAGAGAACAACTGTTGGAAAAAATAGAATTGCATCAAAGAAGGATGAAAGAGAATTTTGAAATAACGTGAAGACAGGCATCTTCAAAACAGGGGACCTGGTTCTAAAGTGGGATGCAGTGAGACAAGAGAAAGGTAAACATGGAAAATTTGATGCATTGTGGACAGGTACATTCATTATTGCACAGGTACAGAAGAACAACACTTTTGTTCTCCAGAATATGGAAGGTGAAGAAGTCACAGGTGGCCCATTCAATGGGTGTTTTCTCAAACTTTATTTCTCATGAGGATTTCTCAAGACTTACTCTATTGTAAATATTTATTTTCAAGTTTTTCATTTTCAGTTTGTGTGTCAAAATAACTCCATGCCCAATGGAATACTGAGTCAAGTCAGTTTTGAGTCTTAGGTGATAGGAAGGCTACTGAGTCAATAAAGGTTCTTGAAACCTCACAGGGAGGCTTTCATCCCCAGAAGGAGCCAGATGTTATCTCCTCAAATAACATAGTCAAATTTGTTTATTTAGGTGATAGGAAGTCATTGAAAAATACATTTCTAAATTTTTTAAGGTTCATTTTTTAGAGCCTTATGTTTGTAATAAAGATTCAAAAACATTGGATTTGGTTTTTATTTCAAAAAAGTCAAATTACAGGTTTTGGTGGATAAGTGCCTCTCCAAAAGCTCTTCTAAGCCATCGAAAACCTTAGCTTTTGGCAGCTTAAATGCAAAATTTGGAGCTAAACACTAAACCTTAGCTTGGAAATAGTCAGCACGTCCTTTCACACACTTGAACCGTCAGGTTTGAGGTGTTATGATTGCATTAGCTACCGAAAGACAACAGGAGAGGTCGATCATGACCGGGTAAGAGGTGATTTAGTGTTTAATGAGTTTTATTTGATATATCTAATCCCAAACCCTCTAAACCCTACACTTGTCCTATTTTTAGGATCTGATCTCTGCATGATATATCTTATCATTTAAACTTTAGTTCCATGAAATCACATGGCCTGATGTACTTCATACCCCTCGAGCCTTACCAATTATAATCTTGTCAAATCCTAAAATGCCTCTTATATCCCTCAAATTCAGGACTCTCTTTAAATACATTCCCTATCATTTCGCCTCTGGCATAGCTGAGCCATAACCCCCTCATTTTGTGTTGTGTGGTCTCCTTCCAAGACCAAATTTCCAATTGCAGGTGTACTGGAGCATTTCAACAAATGAAGAGAGGAGGACCAACTTTGAGGAAGGAGCTCGATGATATTTGTTACCTGGAATCACACCCAGAGGTGTGTCATCTTTTCAAGGACGTAGGTTGTTATAGATTTTGTGAGAAACTACAGGGATCACATCAATAAGTATCAGAAGCCTTTGCTCTCACATTTGATGGCAGAAAGGTAGTCATTGGCAAAGATGAGTTCATGGTGGATCAAACTCTCATAGCAGAGGTGATAGAGCTGCCAAGGATTGGAGAAAACTGGTTCAAGACCATTGTTACAAAGGAGGTTGATTTTAGGTCTTATTTGAAACCAGCGCACAAGTGTTTGATATGGAAGAAAGACATTCCTATGTCTTTTCTGGAGCTGAAATGGCAGCACCTGCTGAAGTCAATTCTTGTTTACATAACCTGTGAGGGTAGATATAATAGGGTAATGATTTATCATTTCAAATTGATGAATCACTTTACTGGCAAGAGCCCCTTGAACCTGCCTTATTACCTCCACAGAAGCTTGACTAAGATGGCTCATCAGGTCAAGGCTAAGCCAAGAAAGGTTGTAGGCAGATTATCCCATCATGCTTTGATTAAACTCTTGATTTGTGAGCTATTATAGAGAAGGAACAAGGATTTGGGCCACTTCTTGTTTTGGAATGAGTTTCAGACTGATTTACAACCAGAGGATAAAAAGTGATCTTCTTCAAAGAAGTCCTCTACTCCCAGGAATGGGAAAAGGAAGAGGAGAGTTATCTCTCCAGTGGCATTTGAGCAAGATACTCCATCTTCCAAGACTAAGGAAGCAAAGAAGAAGTTGGATTTTAATGAAGACACAGAGCAGGCTGCACCAAAGAATACAAACTTTCTAAATTTTCCATATTCATATTCAGATGAAGAACCAGAAAAAGAAGAAGTCCCTGTTGATGAAAATATAGAATTTTCTATGGAGAAAGCACCAGAAACTGAGATGTTCACAAGTCTTGAAAAAGGTGAAACATCTAGTAGCAAAAAGAAGCAGAACAAATCAAGGAAGATTAAGAAACTCAAAGAGAAAATAGCACAACAGGAAGTGTTAGAGAGGGTGATAAAGGCCAGATACGACATTCTATCAAAGAATTTCACAGAAACCAATGTAGCCTTGGAAAGATTGGCCCTTGAAACTGTAAAGGAAAAGAAGAAGAAGAAGAGGATCATAAAGGACAATCATAAGCTATAGAGATTAGCTAAGCATTTGAAGAAAAAGGTTAGATTATTGAGGTTGCAAGCCATGCCTTCAAGACCTTAGTCTCAAGCACCTGTAGATATTGAAACCCTAGCAAATGCAACCATCCATTTGAATGATCCAGAGGTAGCCAACAATTCTATAGCCATTCAAGAACCTACTCAAGATGCAAAGGCTTCAGAAGATCATCCCTGAAGTGTTTTAAAGCTAAGACAAAAGGTATTTTGCAATTTTGTTAATTTTCACTAAGACGGGACTTTCGGTGGCTTAGGCGAACATTTCAATTGTTCATTAGCCACTGAAAGCGGAGCTTTCGGTGGCTAACAGGCTCGGATTTTGCCTCTCTTAGCCACCGAAAGCACAGACAAGGCAGAGAGGCATTGTTTTTGCACAGATCCAAGTTTTTCTTATTCAAATGCCTCAAGGACAGTTCCAAATGATAGATAATAATTAAATTCACCATTATCAAGGTTCTGTTTTGATTTTGGAGGTGCCTAGCAAGGTAGAAAGGTTGAATTGGTTACCTATTTTTTTGGGCAAAAAACTGTCTTTTTGCCAAAAGTGGCAATTTTGACTTATCCCATATCTTATGAAGATCCATCAGCCTTGGAAGGCTTACTACACCTGTCGAAGATTTTGAAGGACATGAAGACCACTTGAGATAAGGAGTTGACCTATTTTATAGGATCCTTTCCTATTCTCTTGTATCAGTTTTTGACTTTCTATTTCAAGTAAATTTGATCCAGTATTCTAGGATCTGGATATCTGATGTAAAGGCTATAAAGCCACAAACTTTTGATGAACCAGGGGTTCGAGTCTAGATAGAGAGACCTTGATGCTATTCTACTAGACTTTCAGATATATAATACAAATCACAGTTTTCTTTCATTATTGATGTCAGGTTGCCATTGCCTTTTTCTTTCTGTACTTTGATTCAAGTTTTTTTTAACTACTAAATGACTGTTATCTCATTTTTTTAGTTCATAAGCTTGATTTAATAGTAATCTACACTATCTTATTTGACCCATCACATGTGTGTATCTGGTTAATAAGCATAATCTTCTTCACCCACAGTTAAGTTATTTATCTGACCATTAATTCTTGAAAGCATTGTCTCATTTGATCATATACCCTTGATTGTCTTGATATTAATCCAGTAGGTCAGTTATCCCATTTGATCCACATATAAACACAAAAACAATTACACTTTAAGTTACCGGGCTTCTTCAAGATACAACCTGAGAAGGACTCCTGGAGAGATAAAACCTCCAATAGAGTATAACTCATATTATAAATGATTTCCAAGACAACTTTTACAATGCTTATACATCTTTATATAGTATTTTCTATCCCCTAAGAACATTCTAGAGAAGGAAATTTATAGTAGGTGGAACCTTCTTGTAAGCCTTCTTACAATAATTGTGTTCACACTACTACATAGGCCTTATTTACTAATGATGGCCTCCCTACATAGCAATACATAGTAGTCTATCTAATCAGGGTGTTAGGGAGGTTAGGACCCAGATAACATACCCTCCCCCTTAAAAAGCACCCTTGTCCTCAAGGCTTGAGATGTGGAAAGTGTTACAGAATGGTTGTCGGTTCCCATGTGGCATCCTCTGGTTGTGTATGCTTCCATTATATTAAAACTCCCTACATCATGCAGTGTTAGAGACAATGCTCTCATTTGTTAATGATGGCCTATGGCTACAACCAAATGGAATTGTCTTCATCCAATTCAGGCAAATTAGTTTGAACCCAACAATTGGATCCAACCACTTTCTTTAAGCAGGAGACATGAAAGACTAGATGGATCTTAGAGTGGCTGGGAAGTGATAATTTGTGAGCTACCTACCCAATACACTTGAGGATCATATAGGGGCCATAAAAATTTGGAGCAAGCTTCTCATGGCGATCATCTTTGAAGGAAATCTACTTATATGGTTGTAGACAAAGGAATACTTTATCCCCTTCTTGAATGGTGTTCAAAGCAATGTTGATCATCTGGTTGCTACATCTGATTCTAATCCATGACTAGATTATATTTGAGAGTTAAAATAATGTCATCCCTATCAATAATGTTTTTTTCGACCTCTTGTACCTTGGAGACACCTGGTAGGTAAGATAATATGTAAGGAGGCTTTTGGCCATAGATTTCCTCAAATGGGGTCATGCGGGTGGCACCATGAAAAGTTGCATTGTAGCACCATTTTGCTAGGGGTAGCCACTAAACTCAATGATACTATCGTTATGAAGTGAAGCACCTCAAATATGCTTCCAAACACTTGTTGGCAACTTTCATATGACCATTGGTCTGGGGTGATATGCAGTGCTAAGATTCAATTGGGTGCCCTATAACTTGAACAATTCTTACTAGAAGTGAAAATGGGATAACGATCTGTGACAATAGATTGTGGCATACCATGTAGCTTGAAGATATTATCCATGAAGACTTGAGCAATTGTGGAAGCTTTAAAGGGGTATTGGAGGGCACAAAAATGAGCATATTTAGAAACTCAATTGACCACGACAATATTCACTGATTTATTGCCAGATTTGGGCAACCCCACTATGAAGTCCATAGAAATGTTTGTTCATATATTAGGCAGAATAGGTAAAGGTTGTATTTCACCTGGGGTCTTCATTGTTACTCCCTTGTGTTGTTGGCATATATCACATTCAGCCACAAAAGTGTGGATGTCCTTTTTCATGCCTTCCCAAAAGAAGGAAAGTTTGATCCGTTCATATGTTTTATGAAAGGCAAAATGACTTGTTGTTTGTGATGCATGGAGTTCATATAACACAATGGCTTTAAAACTAGAATTCTTGATCAAATACAAATTCCCTTTATAGCGGAGTTCATCATTGTGCCTAGTGTAGCCTAGAAATGCATTGGAATCATGTTGAAGTTGTTGGATTAGGTTGGCAATCTTGGGATCAGTGAACCATTCACTACGGACTGCATTCACCTAATCAGCTACAATGAAGGAGTGAAAAGAGATACCCCTCCTCTTCATATTTTTTAGAAGGAGCATCAACTACCACATTCTCCTTGCCCTTTTTTTAAATGATCTCATAATCATAGTTGAACATTTTGGTAACCAATTTTTGTTATTGCGATGATGAAATCCTTTGCCTTAAAAAGTATTTTAGGTTACAATGATCAGTTTTAAACTAAAAATGATGCCCAAGCAAGTAAGGACTCCTGATATCCATAGTGTGCAAAATGGTCGACATTTATTTTTCATAGGTGGACTTGCCCAAGTGTTCGTCACAAAGTTGTTTACTAGTAAAGGCCAATGGTTTACCTTCTTGCATGAGAACTGCACCTATGCCTTTTCCCAAGGCATCACATTCCAAAATAAAAGTCTCAGTGAATTAAGGCAAAGAAAGTATTGGGATGGTACACATAGCATCTTTCAAATCCTAGAAGGCTTGAACTATAGTTGCATTCCAAGTGAAAGCATTTTCCTTAAGTAAGGTAGTGAGGGGAGCTGCAATTTTTCCATAGTTCTAAATGAAATTTATATAGTACCCTATTAGTGTTGATGTTAGTAGTAGCATTGGACAGGTACTTCCGCATTGGCTTGTGTCTAGCATGTGGAATTCGTCGAAATCCTAGTGTGATTTTACTTTAGTTCAAAGGAATCAATTAAAGTAAAAGTATTTTTATTAGTGAGTTGAGTTATTTAAGGAAAGTGCTAAAATTAATTAGCATGTAATCTAAGCATGTAAATCTTAAGTGGGTGTGAGAAGTAATCGCAGTTGTATATCACTTTGGAGATTAAATTTAGATTATTACTCATGATTATAAAACCAAGGATAAGGTGAAGAAGGAGGATACTTCGAGAGGAAGTCACTTGTGTTGAGAGAGTCGACACAGAGTCTCTTGCTGAGAGACCACGGTGGGGACCTTTAGTGAGATGCCAAGGTCCAGATCTTTGGTGAGATGCTGAGATCATGTACCTTGATGAGAGATCAAGGTTGGACCTAGCAAAGAAGGACTTTTACTAGTGTGAGGAGTGTAGAATCAAAGACACACTTTTTCTTACACAAGAGTGAGGAGACATCACTGGTTGGGTGAAGAGTTTTCATCCAAGAGTTGATGTAGAGAGGGTTGGATCACAAAGGACCGTGGTTCAATATCTTGGACAGGTGAAGAAGGACTTCCATATAGATATCATACAGGTGAATGAGGAGAGAGAGCAAAAGCAATCGCAGGTGGGTTTCAAAGGATAGAAGCCAGAGGAAAGCATAGCACCGTATGGGTTTTCCATACATGTGTACAGGTCAGAGTGGAGATAGTCGCATACATACGCAAGTCACAAGCGGGAAAATCACATACACCTTGAAAACATGTTGTTCAAGGGTCGTACAATAGAGCAGACTTAGCCAAGTTTGTATGTAGTTGTATTTCTCTTAGTGAGTCATTTTTCCTATTATAGGAGCCATGATTTGACCTTAACAAAAATGTCTTAGGACTGGTTTTCCCTCCAAGGTTTTTCCAGGGGTAGTTCACCCAAAAAATATTGGTGTCTATGTGTGATATTTTTGGTTTCCTTATTTGTGCTTCCGTTGCATGTTTAGTTGATTAATCAATTGTGCTTTTAGTAGATAAAGTTATTTTTTTAAAGCTAATTGTCGAGTGTTGGGTAGGGGAATCTCAACATGGTATCAGAGGATACCAAGGGTTGTTATAGAATAATCAACATGGTATCATAGCAAGGTTTCTCTAAGAGGGATCATATCTCAAGATGCACAATGACATATCTATGAGATCTGAGTGACCACATGAGAGATCGAGTTCAGATCTAGGGTTACAGGAGAATATATATGGAATTATGAGTGTTGAGGTGGGTGCTTGAAGAAATAATCACAGATCCATTATATTTTGCAACAGATTTGTCATATTTGCAGGAGATCTTAGCAGATCCATAAACCAACAAGCAGAAATTGAAGGACTGATTTCTGGGAAACAATAGTACTGAGGAAGAACAATGATTTTTACAGTTGTACAGAGGTGTACGCGGGTCATAGTGGTGACAGTCGCATACATACGCGGGCTGTAGTGGTGACATTCGTGTATAGATCAGTACATGATAGTATAGGGGTAGTTTCATTAGAGGGTTATCATATAAAATCTTGGAAATGGCAATTGGATTGTGATTTGAGTATAGGTTTGATGGGGTTTCCAACTACAGTCCTTGGAAGGAGATAATCATGTTGGTATTGATGGAGAACAAGATCTAGAAATTTTCTAATACTTAGATAACTCCACCAACAGATGCGTAAGATCCGGTCATCCATAATCAAAGGGATGTGAAAGTCAGGCGCATCATTCTAGATGGAGTGAAGGATAACTTGATCCCTCATTTATCAGGGAAGAAAATAACTCGGAACATCTGGGAGGATCTGAAGATTTTATTTCAGAGAAAGAATGAGAATCACATAATGGTGCTAAGAGAGAAGCTCAGGGACACAAAGATGACAAGATCATATATTGTGACATCTTATCTCACACAAATCCGACAAGTTCAATATGAATTGGCTACAATTGGGGAGACAATGGATGATTTAGTCTTGGTGAGGATGGTGCTTAAGGACTTCGGGAAGAAATGGACATCGTTCATCAAAGGGATCGTGGCATGAGAGAAGCTCTCAGATTGGTCAAGGTTGTGGGATGACTTTGTTCAGGAGGAACTTTGAGATGAATATATGATTGAAGGTCGACAAAAGAATAATGATGAGAATCTTTCTCTTGCCAATCAATCATGGAAGCGCAAGTTCAAGACGATTGCCAGTGGAGAATCTACCTCTCAAGACGACAAGAAGAAGGACATGAGGAAATTCAAGTGCTTTTCATGTCAGAGGTTTTGTAATTATGCAATTTAATGTCCACACATGAAGAAGGGGGGGAACAAAGCACAACTAGGGGTAGTTCTGATGACAAAGACTCATGTGGATGAGTTTTTCCAAAAGTTTGAACAGACAGAGTTATTAACTATTTCCCAGAATTCCTCGAGCACCATATCAGCTGGTGTTGGAGCCACATATCATATGACAGGAGCATGAGAGGTGTTTAAGAGCTTCACAGAGTATGACTTAGATATGCATGTGGAACTTGGTATGGGGACCAAGCATGTAATGAAGGTATCTGGAACAATGTCATTCCAGTTGGAGTAAGGATGCACATTGAGAGTGATGAATGTGTTATGGGTGCCAGAACTCAAGAGGAGTGTGATCTCAGTTTCAGTGATTGAGAAGAAGCGATTTGACATAGCATTCCAGAATGGAAAGGCATTGATCAATCCCAGAGGATATAGCTTAGACAAAGAAACTATCTTGGATTTAGAGAGAGAAAATTGTATAGGCTAAAGGGTTAGCCTATGCGAGCAATGGAAAGCAACATAGTGGCAGAGAACAAGGAGCAGGTAGCTCCGAAGCAATAACTCAAAGGGAGTCAACCTTCAGGTTCAGGAGGGGATGAGCACCCTTCCAAGTTTGTCAAAAAGGATTCATGGTACGATATGGCCATGCAGCATAGTCAGGAGTAGGAGGCTTCTAGGATCATGTTCAAAGGAAGTGATTCTTCGAAGACATGTTAGATCATGATGAAAGGGATAACTGTTTTGTCAGATGGAGCAGGCAATTAGGTGGATTGGAGAGCAGGCATGGTAGAATATCTAGTAGCAAAGATAGAGCCAACTCTAGGTTAGAGAAGTACCTGCCTCGCTAAGAGGGAGTGTTGATGTTAGTAGTAGCATCAGACAGGTACTTATACATTGGCTTGTGTCTAGCATGTGGAAGTCGAAAGCCTAGTGTGATTTTACTTTAGTTAAAAGGAATTAATTAAAGTAAAAGTGTTTTTAATAGTGAGTTGATTTATTTAAGGAAAGTGATAAAAGTAATTAGCATGTAATCTAAGCTTGTAAATCTTAAGTGGGTTTGAGAAGTAATATCATTCATAGATCACTTTGGATATTAGATTTAGATTATAACTCATGATTATAAAAGCAAGGCTAGGATGAAGGAGGAGGATACTTCGAGAGGAAGTCACTTGTGTTGAGAGAGATGACACAGAGTCCCTTGGTGAGAGACCAAGGTGGGGACCTTTGCTGATATGCCAAGGTCGGGATATTTGGTGAGATGCTTGTTGGAATACTGAGAGTGGGGGTGAATTAGTATTAGCACTTTTACCACTTTTAACCACAATATATAAACTTCAATCTTATCAGTAGTATATCATCAATGTATAATCTATGATTGCATTTAAGATATCATGAGAATATAAACATAAGAAACATCACATCAAATACACAGTACACTAGTATTTATGTGGATACCCAAATGGGAGAAAACCATGGAATGCTTTCTTATATATTGTCAAGAATACATTCATTGGAAGCACCAACTTCCCAATTCTCTAGCTACAACTATAAAGAGGTTGTGATCCCCTATTTATAGGCTCCAACCCAAAGAAAGCTACAACTCCCTGAATTCTCTAGCTTCGACCAGAAGGAGGCTACAACCCCTTGATTCTCAAGCTCCAACTTGAAGGAATCTTCAACTCCCTGTGTTTTCTGGCACCAACTGGAAGGAGGCTACAAACCACTTTTTCTTTCCCTGTCCTACCGCCCTGAATATAAGTGTAGACCAACTGTCACTACCACAATCACTGCCATTGTCACTGCCACTATCACTGTCACTACCACATCAACCTTTGACCTATCAACCTATCACTGTCATTCTGTCAATATATCCAACCTGTCACTGTCAACATGTCCAACATGTTACTGTCACTGATACTCAACTAGATATACCAATGACACCTCTCATCGCCAACACATTCCTATACCAAGTATGTACCAATATCACCAACATAGCATCACAAGATATGCGTATCAACCATGTACCAAATCATGTACCAAACCATCAACCTGTACCATACCAATCATCAATCGTGTACCATAACTTGTATCACAACAAGTGCATCTACCATGCACCAACACCTGTACCATGTACCTCAACCATCAACCATGTACATCAACACCTATATCATACCATGTACCAACAATGTATCTCAAATATATACCATATCACTCAATCATGTCATACACCATATACCATAAGACATACCAAGAAAGTATTATCAATGGTTTACCTCAACCAAGTATTAACATCACCGAGCGATGTATCTCATACATATACAAATAACTCAACAATATACCAAAGGAAACACCATCAACATGTAACCAAGATGTACCTCAAACCATGTGCCTCAATCATGTGCCAACATCCATAAACTATGTGTTAGCACCATCTTTTTCCTTTTAGTTAGAGTCGATCTTAGTCGGGTTTATGTCTGTGTGTCAAAGAATGTAAGGTCAGGTACCAGACAACATAGATGTCAAAGTCAATCAAGTGGTCATTTGGCCCTTGGAATCGAGAAGGGATGTCAGAGACCAAACATTCTTAAAAGTACGAATCTGTTCCAAAAGAGTCGGGTCCAGTCATAAGGGAAGTTCTTACGTGCCTCGGATCGGGACAAGTTGTTTAATAGAAGTCGCGTCGGCAAGTGGAGTGACCATCATTGGCTCATTATGAATGTTGGAAGAATGAAAAATTGTGGCATCTGTATCACGTATGCCCTGCAGCCCTTCTCAATTGCACTTTACACACATGTATGTGCTATGGAAAATCTACAGTTCGCTTCAAAACATACAGTCACAATGAATTTAGCGTTCCTTGGCACGATTCCACCTCCCACCCGCTCTGTTATAAATTTCAGATGTTCTGCGTGCATTCTACTCACCTGCCAATCTTATGCATTGTTTGTAATTTTCTCTTGCAAGCTCAGGTTGATCAAGTTTCCCGCCTTGGGCCTTTCCCAGATCCACCGTGTGCAGGAATAATATGGGGTGCACCATGCTAACCTCCCAGAACATAAGCAAGGGCACGCAAAGTGGCAGACATGCCAGGCCCAAGCCCTAAAGAGACTGGGATTTTGTTGGACAACTTAGAGGGGGGGTGAATCAGTTGTTACTGTGCTTAAACAATTATACCCATTTTAAACTCTTCACAGAACACTCAATCACGATCACAATGATACAGGGAAGTAAGCACTAGAATATTAAACATCAATCACACACATGAAATACACAGAGACAGACATTTCCTGAGAAAACCCATAAAGGGAAAAACCTCTTCTTCTTGATATGATAAGTAATCTTTACTTTCTGTACATTATCATTCTTATGAGCACCAACTCATTGTAAGGCTACCACCTCTGTTTTGCAATCTACAACTTGTTGAGAGCACCAACTCTCTGGATTCTCTAGCACCCACTAGAAGGAAGCACAAACTCCCTAAGTGTTCCAGCACTGACTGGATGGAAGCACCAACTTCCAGTCACACAGGCACCGACCTGTATAATAGAGAAGAATAGTTCTCCCTTACACCACCTTGCCACCCTGGTTTTTCTGGATGCAACCAAATGAAAGCTACAACTCCCTGTGTTCAAGCACCCACTTGAACCTCTAAGGACAACATTCCTCCCTAGCACCTCCCTTCCACCCTGAAATATTAATCTTTGCTTGCTTGAATCTATTACAGTGATACAATATTCATCAATGGCTTACCAATCTCATCATTGTTCTGATACACTGCTCTGCTCTGCCTACTTCAGTATCCTCCTCTTCGCATCTCCATAAGCTTTTTGTTCTTCTACTCTGTCTCTGCATGCACACCTCGACTTTTTCTTCCTCTCTCGAATATCCATCTCTGTTCTATGCACTACGTCTCTTCTGTGCATTTCGGCTGTTGTCCATAGCATGATTTTTCCCATGTGAAATTACTCTCAACAGAAGCAACCTCCACTTCTTTGTTCTGTGTATATTTAAAGTGACAATTCCTCTGCCAGATCATCCAGCTAACTCTTCATCCCCTCTAGTGGTTACGCTAAGTCTGTTCTTCATCCATGGTTGTTATGTTGAGACTGTTCATCATTAGTGGTCATTCCTAAGATTCTTTGGTTTTTCTAGTAGCTACAGTCTTCGATGTTTTTCCATTTGTCAAGTGTCTCTATGATGGGTCTACATTACACTGGAAGTTACCTTGAGACTCTTCACATTCTCTAGCGATCACCCTGAGATTCTTTGATTCTATGGTAGATGTAATCAGACATTTTTTGCAGTTACAATCAATCTGTCTCTATATGTTACTGAGAGAACCTTCGTGAACTCATGTCTTTGGTGCCTTTTTCCCTCTCTAAGAAATACACACATTGGGTGCTAGCTCTTCTTGCTAAGCCCCTACCTTCCACATGATCACGGCTGTTACCCGACGCCTATACAACAGGTGCTTCGCAACTTCACATTTTGGGATATCCAGCTGCGAGTTGCCTCGATCTTCCCAACTCATGAAACTTCGAAATGGATCTTAGCACCGCTAGCTCCTTCCCTTCTCTCCCACTGATGTGACCACTAGCTGTGACCGGGGGCCAAGCACGAGGGTGCTTTGCGATTTTGCATATCGCGACCTCCTGCTGTGAGTTGCTTCCAAACTCATGATACACGAAACTCTGAAATACTTCATATCAGATCAACGGTCTAGATCTTTACTTTGATCGATGGCTGAGATCAAATCGCGATTTTGTGTTTCACAATTTTCTGCTATGAGTTTTCTCGAATCTCTCAACTGGTGAAACTCTGAAATGTTCCATATCAGATCAATGATCGAGATTTCTCGGTGATCCGATGACTCAGATCATTTCGCGACTTCACATATAGTGAGTTCCTGTGTCACATTCCTTTGACTTCTCCATCTCGTGAGTCAGTGAAATGTTGATCTCTCTCCACTTGTCCTCTGGATCTAATGACCCAGAGCATTTTGTGAATTCGCATTTCGTGAGTTCCTCCAACTCTCACCTTTGACTCTTCCAGTTCACGAGTCAGTGAAATTCCAATCAATCGCCACATGTCCTCTTGCTCCAATGGCCTAGAACATTTTGTGACTTCGCATATCATGAGTTCCCACACCATGCTCCTTTGACTCCTCCAATGTGGAAGTCAGTGAAATTCCAATCAATCACCACGTGTCCTCTGTCTCCAACATCCAGGATTGCTTCGTGATCTCACGTATCGCGAGTTAGAGGATAGTACTCATCCTTATCCTCTTCGTAGTTATACAGGATCCAACGGCTATTGGTCCTCGGTGCTCAGATCCAATGTCTGACATTTGTTCTCCTCTTCTACGCACTCCTCCTGTCTGAATTCAAATTTGATAGCCATCGGGAATTCGGGATGGGTGATCCAACGATCATTGTTTCTCCTCCTCTTGAGCTTACACTTATGTTCTTTCCATGCCATCATCGTTGCGTTGTTGAACTTGCTATCATTGGAAAACAAGTATACTCTCATCATGATGATATTGCCATCAATGAAAAACAAGCATACTCTGCCTTATGTCTGCAAATATGCCAACAATATCCCCCTTTGGCATTGATGGCAACCTTCAAGAACCTGAAGAACTACACTATTCTGCCTGGACATCTAACCATACCACTGTAGAATCCTTACCACACTTTTTCTCCCCCTTTGACATCAATGTCAAATAAGAAACACGCTCCCCCTAAGTTGTTGCAGTACATCTCGAAGGTATCAAATATGCGACAAGCACATACTCCCCCTAACAAGGTGAACAGATTAGACGAAAGAAGATATGACCCCCAACTTCTGACGAACATATTCAAATGGTGTCGCTACTAATGGTTTAGTAAAGATATTAGATATATGTTATGTAGAAGGAATATAGTTCAGTTGAACAACTCTGTTTGTAACCTGCTCTCTGAGAAAATGATATTTGATTGGTATATGCTTAGTCTTGGAATGAAGAACAGGATTCTTGGAGACACTTATGGCACTGGTGTTATCACAATGAATTGGAATCGGATCAATATAATTTACCTTCAAATCTGCAAGAGTTTGGACCATCCATACAATCTGAGTGCAACAAGTAGTAGCAACAATGTACTCTGTCTCTGTAGTTGATAAGGAAATAGACCCATGTTTCTTACTAATCCATGCTACTAATGAGTCACCCAGGAAGAATGCACCTCCACTAGTGCTCTTTCTCTCATCCACACAATTTGCCCAATCAGCATCTGAATAGATTGATAGTTGAAAATTTTGATTCCTAGGATACCATAGGCCATAGTCCATTGTTCCTTTCAAGTATCTGAATATTCTTTTGACAGCTCACAAATGACTTTGTTTAAGTGCGGCCTGATACCTTCCTACCAGTCCAACAACATGCATTATGTTTGGACAGGATGTTGTGATGTACAATAGGCTTCCTATCATAGACCTATATGAACTCCAATCAACATCAGGTGAGTCATCATCCTTGTTTAACTTACATCTAGTGACCATAGGTGTGCTCATAGGTTTAGAATCTTCCATTTGAAACCTTTTCAACATTTCTCTTAGATATTTTTCTTGAGAAAGAAATATTCCTTCAGAATTCTGAGTAATTTGTAGGCCAAAAAAAAATGACAGTTCCCCTAACATAGACATTTCAAATTCAGACTGCGTGGCAGAAGCAAACCATTTTACCAGTGAAGCAATATTACTACCGAAGATGATGTCATCTACATAGACCAACACAATGGGCAAATCATTACCCTATGTTTTGATATATAGATTGATGTCAATTGTTCCTCTCTTGAACCCTTTGTCTTGAAGATATGTATCCAGTCTATGATACCAGGCACGAGGAGCTTGTTTCAACCCATATAAGGCTTTCTTCAATTTACAGACAAAGTCAGGGTTATCTGATAGTTGGAAACCCTCTGGTTGTTCCATATAGACTTCTTCTTTTAGATCTCCATTTAGAAAAGATGACTTGACATCCATTTGATAGACTTTAAACTTCTTATGACAAGCATAGGCAAGAAACATTCTAATAGCTTATAATCTTGCTACAGGCAGAAATGTTTCATCAAAGTCCATTCCTTTTATTTGAGCATATCCTTTGCAGACCAATCTAGCTTTATTTCTTACAATATTTTCTTGCTCATTCATCTTATTTTTGTAGACCCATTTTGATCCTATTACATTTTAATCCGTTGGCCTAGGAACGAGTTCCCAAGTGTCATTCTTTTCAATCTAGTCCAGTTCCTCATTCATTGATTTTAACCAATTTACGTCTTTACTAGCCCAATTGAAGTTCTTGGGTTCCACCATGGATATGAAGGCTATATGTGATTGCTCAATATTTTTTATTATCCTTCTCCTGGTTTGTACACCTTTGTCTTTTTCACCAATTATCTGACTTTCAGGATGATTCTTTTGAGTAATTATGGAGGAAGAATTTGATGTTGTCTGTTGATTTGAGTTTGCCTGAGTATTTGCATCTTCATCTGACTCAGAGTCTTCTTGTTCTAATTCTTGGACTTGTTCAGCTTCAACTTCATCTATATCCTTTGTTGTTGATTCAGTATTGTTCACCTCTCTTACTGGAATTCCTTCATCAACTTTTATGTCAATATAGTCAACCAATTTATGCAGCCTCTTATTATAGCATCTGTAGCCTTTACTGTTTGTAGCATACCCTAATAAGATGCCTTCATCAGCCCTGTCATCATGCTTGCCAAGGTTCTCACTATCATTTTTTATGTAGCACTTACTCCCAAAGACTTTGAAGTGTTTGATTGAAGAAGGTCTTCCATACCATAATTCATAAGGTGTCTTGTCACTGTGTGGTGTGAGGTGGGTTTTGTTAAGAACATGGACTGTTGTGTGTATTTCTTATACCCAGTAGTTTTGACCAATGTTCTTCTCATTCATCATTGACCTAGCCATTTATTGCACGGTTCTGTTTTGCCTCTCAACTGCTCTATTTTGTTGTGGATTCCTAGGATTGTGTATTCTCTCTTGATCCCATTTTTATCATAGAATTCCTTAAAATCACTTGACATAAATTCGCCTCCTCTGTCTTATCTTACTGCCTTTAACCTCTAACCTGTTTGATTCTCAGTTAAAGCCTTAAATATTTTAAATTTATGAAATGCTTCAGTTTTTTCTTTGAGATAATCATCAATGATCAGCATAAAGTAGCTTTTCTTCCATGTGCCTTCTTGTCTTGATGGTCCACATAAATCCATATGACTTAATTGGAGTGATTTCTCTGTTGAAGTAGAGCTCTTGGATTTAAACTGAGTCTTGGTTAGCTTTCCTACTTGGCAGGGTTTAAACACAGAGCCTTGTGGCTTTGATATTATTGGAAGATCTTTTACTACCTCAAGATTTTTCAGCTTGATTAAGTGGTCAAAGTTTAGATGTCCAAGTCTCCTATGCCATAACCAGATTTCATCATGTTTGCTTAGATGACACTCTTCTCTATCTTCTTTCAGCACATATACATTATTATCTGTCCTTATGCCTTTAGCCACCACTTGTCCTGATTTTACAGACTTTATCTTTCAATCCTTGGAAGTGAACACCACTTCACATCCTCTATCACACATTTGACTTACACTGAGAAAATTATGTTTTAGCCCATCCACAAGCAGAACATCTTGGGATTTTCCTTTACCAGTACTCAAACTCACCATCCCTTTACCCTTGATTTTACCAGGACCATCATTTCCAAAGGTTACATTTCTTGATTTGCTTTCACTTAAAGACAGAATCTTACTTTTGTCTCTTGTCATATGTTTGGAGCATCCACTGTCAATATACCAGGGGTTCTTTTGTCTTTGAGATGACAACACTAATCTACACTTGTCATTTTATTTCTTCTTCCAAACCTTGACGTTTTCAGCATAGGGAGTCAGATTTGATTCATAGTTTCGTAAGTGACAGTCTGCAGCTTTATGTCCATAATTATGGCAGGTGGAACATTCTGGTTCATTGAATAAGGGATCATAAAAATTGTTATGCTTAACTTGTGTCCTTTTCCCAGCCATCACGTGGTTTGCAGTCTGTGATTGTTTGTTACTTGGTTGTCTCATTCTTGGTTGCAGCAGATATCTATTCCTCGAGTGTTTTGATTTCTCATATCTAAATCTTAAAGAACAGTTTACAGCTTTGTGACCAAAGTTAGAACAGAAAAAACAAGATCCATAGAAAAATCCTTTGTACCTGGAAAATGGTTGTCTTCTTTGAGAAGGTCGATTTCTTTGTTCTACAAATTCAGTTCTGGAACTTTTTCTTTCACTCTTCCTTGGCGGTTAATTATCTTCCTTTGTTTATCCATATTTGTTGTTGTCAATGAATGTAGACTTGATGGATTCTTCCTCGCTTGGATGACTATAACTTGATCCTTCTTCATAACCCAAACCAGTTTTCAAATTTGGATTCCTTTGTTGATTCAGAATGGTGATTAATCCTTATGAGGCTTTAATGCTCAGAATATTTTGGAGATACAATGCTTTGAACTTCTCCATCTCTTTTCTGGTTTTTACTACCTCTTCTTCCAAGGCTTCACATCTTGCCTTCTTCTCTGATAACTGTTGTTTCAGAATGTCCTCTATTTTCTTTGTCTCTTATAACTCCACCTTTAGCAGGGCAAAGTCTTCATCAAGTTTTTTACCATTCTTTTCAAACTATATCAACAACTGTTTTTGTTTTCTCTTCTTGAGTCTGAGTTTGTCAATCTCCTATAAGGCACTAATTAGTTCACCTTCCATATCAACCACAGCTTCTTCATCATTAACATCACTTCTTGTATTTTGATTAACATAATCCTCTTTGGCCATAAGCACAAAGTCATTAACCTTATCTTCACCATCACAATCACTATCTGTGCTTCCTGAAGAATCATCATTGTTTACACATAAACTTTTATTTTTATCAAATCTCTTGGATTTATACTTCTCTTCACCTTTAGAGTTCTGGTCCTTCTTCTTGTGTGGACACTTAGATGCAAAGTGACCTATCCTACCACAATTAAAACATTTGAAGGGAAACTTGCCTTGATACTTGTCTAATCCTTTCTTTAGTCTTCTCACAAATTTTGCTTCAATTTCATCAGGCTCAGAATCCTCATTCTTGTCTACTTTAAAATGCTTCTCTAGAGGTCGGTTTATCTTTAACTATCCTCATTTCATATGCAGTCAACATTCCTGGAAGTTGATCAAAAGCCAAAGCGTTTAAATCATTAAGTTATTCTATAGCTGAGACCTTTGGGTTGAACCTATTTGGCAGAGATCTCAAAATTTTCTAAACTAAATAGGGTTCCTCAATTTTTTTCACCAAGTGCTTTCATTGCATTTACTAGTTCTTCAACTCTCAGAAAGTACTTCCCAATAGTTTCATCTTCTTTCATCTGTAGCTACTCAAATCGTACTCTGTAGGTTTGAAGCTTGGCATCTTTTACCTTCACATTACCTTCATAACTGCTAATGAGTTTGTCCCACATGCCTTTGGCAGTTTCTAAATGCATAACCTTTACAAATTATGCTTCTGCAAGCCCGCTCAAAATAGCATTCATAGCCTTAGCGTTGAAGCTGAATTCTAGCTTGTCATCCTTATTAGCTAGTACAACTGGCTTTACATAACCAGTCTCTACCACATCCCAAACATCTGCACCTAACGCCATTATGTAGGTTCTCATCCTAACTTTCCAGAAGGCAAAGTTTGTTCCATTGAACAGGGGGGCCTTATTGGTTGAAGTTCCTTCATGGATTGACATGTTTAAGCTTCTTGATCTACCTTTAGATAAAATGAACCGGCTCTGATACCAATTGTTGGACAACTGAGAGGGGGGGTGAATCAGTTTTTATTGTGCTTAAATAATTATACCCATTTTAAACTCTTCACAGAACACCCAATCACGATCACAATCATACAAGGAAGTAAGCACTAGAATATTAAACATCAATCACACACATAAAATACACAGAGACAGATATTTCCTGAGGAAACCCATAAAGGGAAAAACCTCTTCTTCCTGATATGATAAGTAATATTTATTTTATTTACATTATCATTCTTATGAGCACCAACTCATTGTGAGGCTACTACCTCTGTTTTGCAATCTACAACTTGCTGAGAGCACCAACTCTCTGGATTATCTAGCACCCACTAGAAGGAAGCACCAACTCCTTAAGTGTTCCAGCACCAACTGGATGGAAGCACCAACTTCCAGTCACACAAGCACTGACCTGTATAACAGAGAAAAATAGTTCTCCCTTACACTACCCTGCCACCCTAGTTTTTCTGGTTGTAACCATATGGAAGCTACAACTCCATGTGTTCAAGCACCCACTTGAACCTCTGAGGAAAACAGTCCTCCCTAGCACATCCCTTCCACCCTCAAATATTAATCTGTGCTTTCTTGAATCTATTACAGTGATACGATATTCATCAATGGCTTACCATTCTCATCATTGTTCTGCTCTGCCTGCTTCAGTGTCCTCCTCCTCGCATCTTCATAAGCTTTTTGTTCTTTTGCTCTGTCTCTGTGTGTGAACCTCAAATTTTTATTCCTCTCTTAGATATCCATCTCTGTTCTATGCGCTATGCCTCTTCTGTGCATTTTGGTTGTTGTCCACAGCATGCTTTTTCCCATGTGAAATTACTCTCAACAGAAACAACCTCCACTTCTTTGTTCTGTGTATATTTAAAGTGACAATTCCTCTACCAGATCATCCAGCTAACTCTTTGTCCCCTCTGGTGGTTACGTTGAGTCTGTTCTTCATCCATGGTCGTTATGTTGAGACTATTCATCATTAGTGGTCGTTCATGAGATTCTTTGGCTTTTCTGGCAGCTACAGTCTTCGATGTTTTTCCATCTGTCAAGGGTCTCTATGATGGGTCTGGATTCCACTGGCAGTTACCTTGAGACTCTTCAGCTTCTCTGGAAATCACCCTGAGATTCTTTGAATTCTCTGGTAGATGCAATCATTCATTTTCTGCAGTTACAATCAGTCTATCTCTAGTTTTTACTGAGAGAACCTCCACGCACTCATGTATTTGGTGCCTTTTTCCCTCTCTCAGAAATCTACACAGTGGGTTCTAGCTCTTCTTTCTAAGCCCCTACATTCCACATGATCACAGTTGTGACCAGACACCTATCCAACAGGCATTTCACGACTTCACATTTCAGGATATCCAGTTGTGAGTTGCCTCGATCTTCCCAACTCACGAAACTCTGAAATAGATCCTAGCACCGCTAGCTCCTTCTCTTCTCTCCTGCTGATGTGACCACTAGCTATGACCAGGGGCCAAGCATGAGGCTGCTTCACGATTTCTTATATCACGACCTCCTGCTGTGAGTTTCTTCCAAACTCACGATACACAAAACTCTGAAATACTTCATATCAGATCAACAGTCTAGATCTTTCCCTTTGATCGATGGCTGCGATCAAATCGTGATTTCGTGTTTCTTGATTTCCTGCTGTGAGTTGCCTTGAATCTATCAACTCGCAAAACTCTGAAATGTTCCATATCATATCAACGGTCGAGATTTCTCGGTGATCCGACGACTCAAATCATTTCACGACTTCACATATCCCGAGTTCCTATGTCACATTCCTTTGACTTCTCCAACTCACAAGTCAACAAAATGTTGATATCTCGCCACGTGTCCTCTAGATCCAATGACCCAGATCGTTTCACGAATTCACACTTCGTGAGTTCCTCCAACTCTCACCTTTGACTCTTCCAGTTCATGAGTCAATGAAATTCCAATCAATCACCATGTGTCCTCTTGCTCCAATGACCCAGAACATTTCGTGACTTCGCACATCGCAAGTTCCCACACCATGCTCCTTTGACTACTCCAATGTGCAAGTCAGCGAAATTCCAATCAATCACCACGTGTCCTCTGGCTCCAATGGCCAGGATTGTTTTGCGACCTCGCGTATCATGAGTTAGAGGATAGTACTCAGACTTATCCTCTTCGTAGTTATACAGGATCCGACGACTGTTGGTCCTCGGCGCTCAGATCCAACATCTGAGATTTGTTCTCCTCTTCTGTGCACTTCTCCTATCTGAATTCAGATATGAAGGCAATCGGGAATTTGGGATGGGTGATCCAAAAATCACTATTGCTCCTCCTCCTGAGCTTACACTTTTGTTCTTGCCATGCCATCATCGTTGCACTGGTGATCTTGCTATCATTGGAAAACAAGTATACTCTCGATGTGTTGATCTTGCCATCAATGAAAAACAAGCATACTTTGGCTTATGTCTATAAATATGCCAATAGATTCATTCTTGCTCGTAGTGGTCATCCCCAAGGATCAAAAGAGAGATTTCCCTCTACCTGCGGAAGCGATAAAATCACATCGCGCGAAGGTTGGAGTGAAAGAAGTTGCGCAGGAAGGAAGGACGTTGGAATCCCTGTCTCCCTACCAGCAGATACCCCAGAGAAGGGGCAAGCCAAGGAAGAACAAGGAAGTTGGGGAAACCTGAGTCCCAATTGAGTCATGCGCAAGATCGGCTGTCAAAGAAATACTTATGCATGTTATTCGGCTAGAACCTATCGAGGGTACAAGTCAAGAAAACTAGAGTAGAATGAGGAGGACAGATACCGCAGGCACTAATGTTCGAGAGCCATCTCAGCAGCTGAAGAAGGCGCAACTCGCTATCACCGAAATCTACCAAGAAAACAGAGAACTAAAACGACAGTTGGAAGAAAAGACCCTCAAAGTGTTTGCATCACAAGGCCTAGAGGGAAATGTGACGTGGCTCAAGAGACAGCTCCAGGAAGCGCAGGATACGATCGTACAGTTGCGTGAAACATAAAAAACATTGGAAGAAAGGAATGCAAAGCAGCTCAGAGAATGTGAAGCGGCTGGGGAGAAAATACATGTGGATCTTGCCAACACGCAGAAGAAACATGATTAACTGACTTCATTTTGGTATTCTTGAACTTGGCGCAAATCTTGGCAGTTTTGAAGAAGGAATCGCCCTTGGACAATTTTGTCATTTTGTTAACGACTGTGACAGTCGCTTGCCACGTACGTGCCCTAGAAAATGAGCAGGTGACTGAAAGAAGGATCGTTACAGTAGATGGCAGGAATCTGACAGAGCACTAGATCATTTCTAATAGCTTGTCAAAGGAAGGCAACGACACTTCACTCTCCCTTATGACGAGACCTTGTTGATAATCAAACCCCGTGGAAAAGACAAGCGGTTATGACGTGACCAAACACAATTGGTTTCTATTTTTGGAAAGAGGTCATATTAAAAGTTATTGAACAGAGGACAGATAGTTTGCTAGATTCTAGGGATAGTATCTAGGGAGTAAGGCAGCACAAGTGGCGCCCTTGCCTATATATTTTATCTTTTCAATGTAAGTCAGGTTGGTTGGAAAAATTAGTGTAGCCAATGACTATTGAATGTAGTTTGAATTCGATCGAAATTTAATGCAAAAGTCCTGAAGCTTTGATGAAAAGATTCTAATTTTAGCAGTCGGATGTATTGTTCCTCTATTCTTTATCCATATCTATTTATGTCTAAATAGGAACGTAATTTCGAACCTGGGATTCGTTGCGCAACACCATGGGATTTGTGCCATTCAAACAAACCATTTTCCGCTAAGTTAAATCTAAATTCATCCTTAGAGGTGCTCTGAGTTACTTCATGTGTTCTTCTCCCTGCCACACACAATTATTTTTAACTGAAGACAGTTACTCGCTTAGCCTTTATCCTCTCAAGTTCAGTCACTGAGTCATTTGTTTCCATCGTTTTCTTAAACCAACTCCATAGCCCAAGGTGTTACTCTCTTGCGTCAATAGAACTGGGAATTTATTATTTAAAGGTGTTAAATCTAGCCGACAGCTTAAATCCATATTCTGTATTGAGACGAAGTCTCCCAAGAGAACCCTCTCCAGGTCCGAAAAGCTAGTTTCGGGTCTCAAAGTTGGTTTGTAGGTTGCCTTTGTCATTCGTTTCTCAGCCAAACAAAGTTTACAGAGTGCTAACATTCTGGTATCGTTGTCGGGGATGGAATTGAATAAATTTTCCTTGGGATAATGACTAAAGTTACAGTTTTGACCCTCGAGGGTAACAGAGGGACAAACATCTCTATTGGTTGAAACCTTTACCCTGTCGACTCCAGTCAAAAATTCTAGTAGCACCATGTAACACGGTTCAAGAACCCTGGCTCCGAAGACAATCCACACCAGAGAAAATCCTGACCCAAACCCTGTAGACCCTGTGTGTGACCCCGAGAAAATTCTGCATAGGACTAGAGAGCAAGCGTCGAACCCGTTCTATTACCTGGACAGAATCCTATCCTTATCCAAAGATGACGTGCAAATCATTGACGACATGGAGTTTGACGCATTATTTGAGCAGACCTTGTTCAGGTCTAAGTCAGAAACCATCTTGGACGAGATATTTTTCGACCAGAACAGATTCCAAGCCCTAATGCCTAATAATATCCCTCAAATCCCCAACCCTCCTAAAGCCATGGTCGCCAAATTCACCCCCCTCATTCTGCCAGCCCAACTACATGATTTTTCCCAAAATTACAGCTAGATGATTAAGCTCTACGATGCTGAAGGGAACATTTCAGCCCAGAGGCATCTGGATTGGTTCAACGATTTCATCGACCTAGAGGAGGTATACTATGCAGACGTGAAAATGAGGTTGTTCGCGCAGAGCCTTTTGGGGGAGGTGAGGAAATGGTTCAAAGCCCTCCTGGAAGCAAGCATTCGAGACTTCATCACGTTCGAAATGTCTTTCATTACTATATGGGGAGACAAGAATAACCCCTTGCAGTTCTTGATGCAGTACAATAATATGAAGAGGGCACCGGAGGAGACAGTGAAATAATTCTCAGCCCGTTTCATGAGGGTTTATAACTCGATTCCTGTAGAAGTCCAGCCACCCCTTAGGGTTGCACAGTTGCGATACACCGACTCCTTCGACAGTGATTTCACCTTGTTGTTGAGAGAAAGAATATCAACAAATCTAGACGCAATGATGAGCGACGCAATTGAATTCAAGGTAAACATGATGGCGTCGGGGAAGATCAAACATAGTTTCAACAGAGGTGATAAGAAACCCCAAGGAGACGCACAGCCATCGACATCTTGGTCTTCAGACAACAAATTCGACTTGATGATGAAGACGATGGAGAAACTGATGGAGATAATGTCTATGGGAAATAGACCTGCTGCCTGAGAATAGCATGACCCCTAGCCCAAAAATAAGAACCTCAGAAGGGGTCAAGTTCCTCAGATCAGACAGAGGGAGCAGAGAGAGCAGGGAGACCAGCAGACAAGTCCTCTATTCCAAAACAATTACATGGATGAGGACTTCGATCAGATGCGCGAAGACCAAATGCATTGTTGCGATGACACGAATCCGCGTGTGTTTTGGACAAAGGGAGAACATGATCAGTACATGAGAGAAAATTATGATATGATGCTTAAGACGGATGACATGATGTCCTGAGAAACAGAAGAGTTCAGGAAAGGTTATCAGAACGCCATCATGCAGTTTTAGAAGAAATATAACCTCGGGAGAAAGGAGGCGCCTACCAAACCTCAGCAGACAAATCCCATAAGGAAACCTCCGATAGACACCCCTTCCACAAGCCGACCAAAGCCAGACAACCCGACCAAGGATGCAACTGAAAAAGCAAAGTCAAAGGAGGAAGCCCCGAGGAAAGCATTGGAGACAAGCTGGGAAGCGTGTGGAAAATAGGTAGAGAAGGTCTATCCCCCCTTTAACTTTGAGCATGAAATGGCCAAAATCAAAATCTTCATCTCGTTCAACGAAATTATCAAAAGGGGTGAATATAGGGAGCATATTATTAAAATGGGACAAACTCCCGACACTTTGAATGCCCAAGACGATCACCCTGCCATTTTGTTTGGTCCACATGTAGAGGAGACAAGTGATACTGAGGATGTTCCCCCATTCTATGTTAGTTTTAAAGTCCATGAAATGACCCTACATAATGCCATGCTAGACTCTAGCGCATCGCACAAACTCATGCCAAAGGTGATCATGGACAAGTTGGGTTTAGACATCACCAAGCCCTATACGGACCTTTTTTCTTTTGATTCAAGGAAGGTCAAGTGCTTGGGTCTCATCAAAGACTTGGTCATGTCGTTGGCCCAAATTCCTTTGAAGAACATGGTTATGGATGTGGTCGTGGTAGACATACCCCCTAAGTTTGGCATGTTTCTATCCAGGTCGTGGGCTGCGAAGTTAAAGGGGACTTTGCAAATGGACATGTCATACGCCACCATTCCTATCTTTGGCCAGGATAGAAGGTTATACAGAGAAGTGTTGTTGAAATACATGGTAAGAAGTAAGACGCATCCAAATAACCATCCTATATACTACGTCGACACTGAGGTCAATTCCTCCATATTCTACAATGACCCTGAGCTTTGAAGAGGAAGAGTCGACAGCCATTATGACCGTCGATAAGGAAGTCACACGACAAGTAGCAGAGTGCATTGACACAAAGAACTGCACGAAAAATGAGATTTGGAACATGAGTTTCGATGGTTCTGTTAGTAAGGAAGGAGCAGGGGACAACGTATGGATAAGCCCCCCGAGGTGGGCATAAAACTGTGCTCATACAATCTCGCGTTCGAATGCAAAAACAACATGGCCGAGTATGAGGCATTGATTTTGGGCCCGAAGGTTTTGAAAGAATGAGGCGCAAAAAGGATAGTTGTGCATGGGGACTCTGAACTGGTTATAAACCAGGTGAAGGGCATATATCAATCCAAACACCCCAGGTTGAGAGCATACAGAAACCTAGTGTTGGACCTCCTCAAAGAATTCTTGGAGTATAATCTGTGAGGGATCCCGAGGGGGCAGAATCAAATCGCTAACGCATTGGCCACCTCGGCTTCAGTTTTCAAAATTCCCATCTTTCCCAACAGAAAATACAAGATCGAAGTCAAACACAAGCTGTCAGTGCCTGATAATATCAAATGTTGGTAGGTGTTTGAGAATGACAAATAGGTGGAGAGATTCCTCCTAATGAGCGACGAGTTTGCTAACATAAACATTGATGACGAGTGTTTTTGCGATGAAGATGAGAGTGAAAATGCGTGCAGTGGTGACAACCCTTTCTAGAACCAAATAGTGGGAAGGGACATAGTACAGCTAAAAAATAATGTCATCCCAAAGGGTTTAGTTCCGCTGGAAAAGTTGTTTGACGAAAACGACGTGGCTAGAAATCCCAAGATCACTCAAACGATGAGGATGTCAAAGATTGAAACATCGGGACTGAGGAGAACCCGAAAATAATCAAATTGTAAAAAATGCTCAGTCCAAACGTCAAGCAAGACTACATCAAGATCATGAATGATTTCCCCAATGTTTTCGCTTGGAGTTATGACGACTTGAAGGTGTATGACACTAAAGTGATTCAGCATGTCGTCCCTCTAAAATAAGACCAGAGGCCTTTAAAATAGAAGCTGAGATGGATAAATCCCCTACTCTTGTCGTTGATCGAAAAGGAGGTAAAGAAACTCTTTGATGCTAAAATTATCATTTCTTTAAGGTTTTCGAAGTGGGTGGCCAATTTGGTACATGTAAGAAAAAAGAGCGATGAAATATGATTGTGTGTGGATTTTCGAACCTTAAACAAAGTGTCTCTTAAAGACCACTACCCACTCCCTAAAATGGACTATATTCTGTAAAAGGTGGTGGGGTACCAAAAGATGTTCATGTTGGATGGCTTTTCAGGCTGTAATCAGATCATGGTCCACCCGGACGACAAAGAAAAGACACCTTTTACGACACCATGGGGGACATTCATGTATGCCAAGATGCCTTTCGACCTGATGAACACTGGAGCTACCTTCCAGAGGGCAATGAACATATCATTTACTGATGAAAAGGACATGTTTTTTGTGATCTATCTGGATGACATCATAGTATATTCTGACTCCGACGAACAACATCTCGGACATGTAAAGAAATTTTTCCAGAAGTGCAGGAAATTCGGCATATCATTAAATCCAAAAAAATCACATTTCGAGATGCAAGAAGAGAAGTTGTTGGGGCACATCATCTCGAAAGAGGGTATCAAGATAGACCCCAGCAGGCTTGAAGGGATCCTGAAAATCGACACTCTGTGCAGTAAGAAGGAAGTGTAATCCTTCCTGGGAAAGCTGAATTTCTCAAGAAGGTTCATTCTGAACCTGGCAGAAATTATAAAACATATCACTTGCATGCTCAGAAAGGGAAATGAGATCAAGTGGAACCCAGAATCCAGGAAATCATTTGAGGATATCAAAGTAGTGTTGACTAAAGCTCCCATGTTGGCTAGTCCAGACTTCACAAAGGACTTCATCTTTTTTTCATTTGCCTCAGAGCATACAATTGTTGGCGTGCTGTTACAGAAAGACGATCATAACTTTGAAAAACCCATACCCTATTTCAACAGGAAGTTGAGGGATTCTCCACTAAGGTACGACATTATGGAGAAACAAGTGTACGCCCTAGTAAAATCCCTAAATGAGTTCAGGACGTACATATTACACTCCCACGTTATTGCTTACGTGCCCAGCAACTCAGTCAAGGATTTCCTAACTCAACCTGACCCTGAGGGGAGGAGGGGTAAGTGGATAGCGGCCATGCTGGAATACGATCTCAAAATCAAGCCTGCGAAGTTTATTAAAGGGCGGGGCCTTGAAAATTTGATGGTGTAGTCGGACTGCGACGCTGTGGGGATCAACTTCAATGCTGATCTGTTAGATAATCCTTAGGAAGAAACAAATGCGTGGGTGTCTCAGGATTTCGTCGATTCTCCATGGTATACATACATCATCTATGTGTTGAGGAATCTGCAAGCCCATCTGGGTTTAAATAAGACCAAGGCCATATTTTTAAATCTCAAAGCAGTTAAGTTCTGCATCCTGGATAGTTCACTATACTGGAAAAATCCCGGAGGGATATTGCTGACTTGTTTGCTAGAAAACGACGCAAAACGAGCTATCGAAGAATTTCAAAAAGGCGATTGTAGAGGACACCACTACTGGAAAACCACTGCGCAAAAAATCCTGAGAGCGGGATATTATTGGCCTACCATCTTCCCAGACATATACAAAGAAGTTTCCAGTTGCCATGCATGTCATATTTTCGACGGAAGAAGGAAGCTGCGGCCCCTGCCACTAAAACCGATCTCAGTCGAAGCACCTTTCATGCAGTGGGGATTGGATTTTATAGGGGAAATAAATCTGCCATCCTTGGCGCAGCACAGATGGATACTCATGGCCACAGATTACTTCACGAAATGGATAGAAGCAATCCCCACGAAGCAGGCTACCGATGCAGTCATTATCCAATTTTTGGAGATAAACATCCTATTGAGAATCGGATGCCCTATCAAGATCATAATAGATAACGCGGTCGCCTTCAAGTCTAAGAATATGGATAATTTTTGTCAGGATTACAATATAATCCTGGGGCATTATACAGTGTACTACCCGCAAGGAAATGGGTTAGCAGAATCATCAAATAAAATCCTGACCGGGATCATCAAAAGATTCATGCAAGACAACAAGAAGGCCTCGCATAAAAATATTATTTATGCGATGTGGGCGGATCAGGTTACCACCAAGAAGTCCATCTCAACATCGCCATTCTAGATTGTATACAGTGCAGACACAATTTTTCCTACCTCACTGGGGTTGCCCATCAGAAATTTACTGCAAGAGCAAGAGGTCGAGCCAGATGACACGTATAGGAGAATAATTCAGCTAATTCACATACAGCAGATGAGGGAACAGGTGTACAATCAATCACAACTCCACCAGGAGAAATGAAGAAAACATTTGACAAGAATTCTAAGCAAGAGGATTTTTAGTTGTGGGATCTGGTGTTGAAATGGGATGCAAGGAATGAGGACAAAGGAAAGCATGGAAAATTTGATAATATTTGGACGGGCCCAATCAAAATTGGTGCATATGCAGAAATAATGCTTATTTTCCAGAAGAACTAAATGGAGAGTGTGTTGGTTGGGGGCCTATAAATGGCAGGTTCCTCAAACACTATCTGGTGAAATAAAATCTGTTAAGTCAGATGTCAATGCAAATAGTCATTTTATTTTTGTGTCGAGTTAGTATGTCAACAGAAAATTGAAGCCCGAAGTGAAGGCCCTGAGTTTACGCCTAATCTTCTAGAAACTGCATCGATGGGTTTAGGTTGTGTTTTTTTTTTCATATTTCAGTGTATGAAATTCGAATAAGGCCCAATGGTTAGGCACCTGGTCTACTATTCTTTGCTACCTCGCTAGGAGGATAGCATCCCCGTTGGAGCTAGTTGTTAACATCGTCATTTTCCTTTTAGTTAGAGTCGATCTTAGTTGGGTTTACGTCCATGTGTCAAAGCATGTAAGGTCAGGTACCAGACAACATAGAGGTTGAAGTCAAGCAAGTGGTTATTTGGCCCTTGCAGTTGGGAAGGGATGTCACAATCCAAACATGCGTAAAAGTATGAGTCTGTTCCAAAAGAGTTGGGTCCTGTCATAAGGGAAGTTCTTACATGCCTTGGATCAAGGCAAGTTTTTTAACATAAGTCGCATCGGCAAGTGCAGTGACCATCATCGGCTCATTATGAAGGCTGGAAGAATGAAAAACCACAGTGTTCATATCACGTATGCCCTGTAGCCCTTCTCAATTGTACTTTACACACGCGGATGTGCTATGGAAAATCTGCAGTTTGTTTCAAAACATCCAGTTGGCATGAATTCAGCTTTCCTTAGCATGATTCCACCTCCCTCCCGCTCTATTATAAATTTTGGATGTTCTGCGTACATTCTACTCACCCGCTAAGCTTATGCATTGTTTGTAATTTTCTCTCACAAGCTCAGGTTGATCAAGTTTCCCACCTTGGACCTTTACCAGATCCACCGCGCATAGGGAAAATATGAGGTGCACCATGGAAACCTCCCAGAACATAAGAAAGGGCACGCGAAGTGGCATACGTGCCAGGCCCGAGCCCCAAAGCATCTGGGATTCATTCTTGCTCACAGCAGGCATCCCCAAGGAACAAAAGGGAGATTTCCATCTACCCGCAGGAACAATAAAATCACACCACGCAGAGGTTGGAGTGGAAGAAGTTACATAGGAAGGAAGGACGTTAGAAGCCCTATCTTCCCAGCAGCAGATACCCCGGAGAAGGGGCAGGCCAAGGAAGAACAAGGAAGCTAGGGAAACCTGAGTCCCAAACAAGTCGCGCACAAGATCGACTGTCGAAGAATTACTTATGCGCGCTATTCAGTTGGAACCTATGGAGGGTACAAGTCAATAAAACTGGAGTAGAATGAGGAGGACATATACCATGGGCACTAATGTTTGACAACCATCTCAGCAGTTGAAGTAGGCGCAACTCGCTATCACCAAACTTTACCAGGAAAACAGAGAACTAAAACGACAGTTGGCAATGAAGACCCTCGAAGTGTCGGCATCACAAGGCCGTGAGGGAAATGTGAAGTGGCTCAAGAGATAGCTCCATGAAGCGCAGGATATGATCGTACAATTGCGTGAAACACAAAGGATGTCGAAAGAAAGGAATGCAAAGTAGCTTAGATAATGTGAAGTGGTTGGGGAGAAAGTCCACGTGGATCTTGCTAGCGCATAGAAGAAACGTGATTATCTAACTTCATTTTGGTATTCTCGAACGTGGCATAGATATTGGAAGCTTTGAAGAATGCATCGCCCTTGGACGGTTTTTTCATTTTGGTAACGATTGCGACAGTCAGCAGTCATTTTCCAGCAGTCATTTTCCATTGTACGCGCCCTAGCAAATGAGCAGGTGGATGAAAAGATGACCGTTACAGTAGATGGTGGGAATCTAACAAAGCACTGGATCATTTCTGATAGCCTTTCAAAGGAAGGTAATGACACTTCACTCTCCCCTATGATGAGACCCTACTGATAACCAAACCCCCGTGGAAAAGACAAGCGGTTATGACACGACCAAACACAATTGGTTTCTATTTTTGGAAAGAGGTCATACGAAAAGTCATTGAATAGAGGACGGATAGTTTCCTAGATTCTAGGGATAGTAGATAGGGCGCAGGGAAGCCCAAGCGTCACCCTTGCCTATATATTTTATCTTTTCAATGTAAGTCAGGTTGGTTGGAAAAATTAGTGTAGACAATGACTATTGAATGTAGTTTGAGTTTGATCAAAATTTAATGCAAAAGTCCTGAAGCTTTGATGAAAAGATTCTAATTGTAGCAGTTGGATGTATTGTTTCCTTTATTTGCATATGTACTTCCTATGTTCTTTAACCATATCTATTTATGTCTGAATAGGAACGTAATTTCAAACTTGGGATTCGTTGTGTAGTGACCTGGGATTCACGTCATTCAGACAAACTGTTTTCCACTAAGTTAACTCTGAATTCATCCTCAGAGGTGCTCCGAGTTACTTCATGTGTTCTTCTCCCCGCCACACATAATGATTTTTAACTGAAGAATGTTGATCGATTAGCCTTTATCCTCTCAAGTTCAGTCACCAAGTCATTTGTTTCTATCGTTTTCTTAAACCGACTCCATAGCCCAAGGTCTTACTTCTTGTGCCAATAGAACCAAAAATTTATTATTTAAAGGTGTAAAATCTAGCCGACAACTTAAAGCCATATCCTGTGTTGAGACAAAGTCTCACGAGAGAGCCCTCTCCAGGTCTAAAAGGCTAGTTTCAGGTCTGAAAGTTGGTTTGTAGGTTGCCTCTGTCATTCGTTTCTCGGCCAAACGAATTTTATAGAGTGCTAACACTACGTACCAAGAGATACCATCAAACATGTGCCATATCACTCATATACCATACAACAAACCATATGCCAAGTACCCAATATGTGCCTCTATCAATGTATCATACCATCACTAAGGTGTACCATGCATAATCATTACCATGACATGCCTCAAGCATGTACCATTACAACATAAGAAAAAACTAACACATAAGCATACCTCTGATCTTGTAGACACCCTGATATATCATATAACAATTAAGTAAACCAACATGGGCATCGACAACCTAGTACAAGCATCACTTCTCAACCTTTCACAAGCCTTTTCACAGATCCGTGACTTGTTCCTCTGCTGCCTGCAGATATCCACGCTTTCCTCCACTACAGCCCGCATACATCCGCGCCCTACTGACATGCAACCCATAGATTTCTATGCTTATTTGTCCATCCATGTTTTCCTTCACTGAACCATGTGTATGTTCATGCTTCTTTGAGCCTGCAACTCATGGATATCTGCGCTCTTCCTTCACTATAATTCGTGGATAACCTCAAGAAAACCCTATAACAGTAAACTCAACTTCTTCCCTTCATCTCCTGCAACTTCCCTCTTGACTGAACTTCACTACCTCAAACTCACTGCTTCAGATCTATCAATAGTACATGCCCATAACACTTTACAACATATATATTCAATGTGCTCAAAATGTGTTGATAGGAGTCTCTTGAAGTATTATTTATACTTTGCAAGTGACTTCCTTTAGGGGTTAGCTTGTAATTATTTTACCCCTTTTCCTTATTTTAGGGCTAACCCACACTCTCTTCTTGCAACCACTTTACCCTTAATTAAATTCTTGTTGCAACTACTTTACCCTTAATGAATGACCTACAACTACATGTTGACTTGTTGACCCTCTAGGAGCTTCTAGGTTATTCTTCGGGGTCCTCCAACTTCACAATACCATAACTACTCAACCGTGAGAAACCATGTGGCTTACCACATATCATCGGAAATGACATGACACATATTATCCATCCATGAATGATTTACCTACATTTACACTATTGTTCATGTCCTCATTCCTTGATCAACTTAGGGTTCCATAACCACACCTCTTGGGCTTCGTGCAGACTTCATCAATTGCACCCAATACATTTGTTGACATCAACCACTCTTGTTGACATCAATGACAACTTACTCACCATCAATATTGACCACAACTCTGGGGTATCTCGAATTATCTAATGGTTGACATCAATGACAACCAATTGTCCAAAAATCTCCCCCTTTGGCATTGATGGCAACACTCATACTCTAATACTCATGCTCCCCCTGTGACCATTGCTCCTCATCAATGTTTCTCTCTCTCCTCCTTTGACATCAATGGAAAAGGGTCTCTCTCCTTGGGGTTGCTCACCATGTCTTCATGCATTTATTCTCTCTCTTTGTTTCCATGCCTTTGTTCTTTCTCTTCACATGTTTCTCTCCTCGTGTTCCTCACCAAGTTCTTCTTCCCTTTTGATATCAAAGAGTGACTCCCCCTGAAAGTATACCTTCTCTCAACAATCCTTATCTAAATTCATGAGCTTGATCTTTCTATTTCTCCTCCTTTGACATCATGGGTAAAAAGGGCAACTCCCCTTGTCGATATGTCTCCCCCTGCCTGCATGCTTCTAATCTTTCTTTCCTGATCTCTTTCTTTGATGATTTCTCTTCCCTTGACTTCTCTGCAAGATATCGTGTTGATCAATGTAGGGCTACATGTAAATGTTTCATTTCCTCTCTTCAAGTGCTTGCTAATTGTCCATTGGTGCTTCCTCTTGTAACTCTCTAACGTATATAAAAGGCATTAATTACTTGATTTCTTCATTCACTTGTGATCATGCTCACTTGACCATATCGTTCAATGATTTTCTTCTAATGATTTAGATTATGCTAATTGTTTCTCTTTCCCTATTTTGTTGTGCCTTTCACTCCTTGTCTTTCCATGACCAATTGATTCCAACTGATTCCACTGATTCCAATTGTAGATGCACTGCTATGTATCTACTCTGACCCATGTTAATTGTACCTACTAAGTATCCATCTATGTCCATATGTTGCAAATTGTCCACAATGTTGACCCATCTATTACTGTACTATCATGGATGCAATTGATCATCACATATTCCTATATCTGATACCGAATCAAATATGTCCATTGATCTGCAATACATCCTTGAACCTG
This sequence comes from Picea engelmannii, assembly GCA_009831015.1. NCBI lineage: Eukaryota > Viridiplantae > Streptophyta > Pinopsida > Pinales > Pinaceae > Picea > Picea engelmannii. Next base: position 843,472 of record ML780499.1, on the reverse strand, counting down.
TAGTGAATATATCCATGTCTAGAAAGTGTGTCAATGATATTCCTATGATATCTGCATGGGAACACTACTTCTCAATCGATCAATATGTACTTTTTCTATCTAACTGCTCTAAATCTGTCTCTGCAAGCATTTCACACTAATCGATGGATGGTTCTCTAATCTATAGTAGCTACTGCATAGACTCCCCCTATTCATCATTCATGTTTATTGGGAGTCTCCAAGCTAGATGGCTGAGAACAATGGAGGAATATTTCCAAATGCAAAGTAGTCTTCCTCTTAATTTGTAGACTTGTCATCTCTTTGAACTCTAACTTCTTCATTTTTTCCCGTGGATTCATTATGATCATGCACTACAATTCACGAGAGTACAATTTCTTGCACGTGTTCTTTATTTACCTTCTTTTCTTTTCTTTTTCACAATATTGCAGATTCTGCGATCTCTGGGACCTGGTCTTCATTCACTTTTTCTTATTGTTTTTTATTTGTTCTCCAAACCTTCCAGTATTCGATATCTTCCCTTTTTACTGTAGATTTGTCCTGATCTTGAACTATTACCAATCCTAAGAGTATGACTTATGGGTGTACTTCATTCATCTATTCTTCTTTTACTTGTTCTTATTTTATTTTCCAAACTTTCTTAAATATGATATCAAAGTTCTCTTTCATAGAAGTATCCATCATGCTTCTAAAATCACGAGCTACGTGACCATAATCATGACATTTGTAACATTCAATGTTATGTGGACCCACATTCGATTTTCTTTCTTGAACATTTATTCCACGGGCCCTGCAATCTACAGCTTTATGATCAAAGTTAGTACAATTAAAACAATGACCATAAAAGAAATTTACATACCTAGGAGTAAATGATCTTTTTTTTGGTGTAGTCCTTCTGAATTCATGCCTCGGTTGATCACGATCTTCTCTTTTGTTGATCCCTTCATCATGATTGAAGCTTCTTTGTTGCTTGAATGTGGAAGAAGTATCTTTATTATACTCATTCTTCTTCGATTCTTTCTGACCATGATCCATTCCTTTGAGTACTTGTGCATAACTCTTTCTCTTTGCTTCTTCGAGTTTGATCTTCAAAGTGATGATTTCCTTTTTAAGTCTTCTTTCTTTTTTACTAAATTATGGTTCAATTTTTTTGAATTCTTCTAATCTTTCCTTAAGATTATCTGTCAAAATATTTTCTCTTTTCTCTGCTTCCTTTCTTTCAACTTCCAAACACTGCTTCTCTTCCATTGCTTCCTTTCTTTCGGCTTCCAAACATTGTTTCTCTTCCATTGCTTCCTTTCTTAATGTTGTTATCTCGACTTCCAAACATTGCTTTTCTTCCTTCTGGCCTTTGTACATTTCTTCAATCTTTTTTGCTTCTTCTAGTTGAGCTTTTAGATTCATGATGACATTTTGGGCTTCTTCGAAACTTTCTTGAGAATTCTTCTTGACTAATTGTTCCTCAAGAGACTTGTTCTTCTTCCTTTCTTTTGTCAATTTGTCTAAAGCACTAATCAACTCTGCTTCAAGGTCTACTATTCCTTCTTCACAATATTCTTCTTTTGAATATGTCTAGACCAAACTGTCACTGCCACTATCAATAGTACCTTCCCATAACACTTTACAACATAGATATTTAATGTGCTCAAAATGTGCTAATAAGATTCTCTTGAAATCTTATTTATACTTTCCAAGTGACTTCCTTTAGGGATTAACTTGTAATTGTTTCACCCCTTTTCCTTATTTTAGGGCTAACCCACACTCTCTTGTTGCAACCACTTTACCCTTAATTAAATTCTTATTGCAACTACTTTACCCTTAATGAATGACCTATAACTACTTGTTGACATGTTGACCTTCTAGGGGCTTCTAAATCATTCTTCGGGGTCCTCCAACTTCACAAGGTCATAACTCCTCAACCGTGAGGAACCTTGTTGCATACCACATATCATCATAAATAGCATGAAATATACTATCCATTCATGAATGATTTAACTGTATTTATACTTTTTTTCATCTCCTTATTCCATGATCAACTTCAGGTTCCATAACCACACCTTTGGGGCTTCATGTAGACTTCATCAATTGCACCCAATACATCTGTTGACATCAACCACTCTTGTTGACATCAATGAAAACTAACACACCATCAATCTTGACCACAACGCTGGGGTATCTCGGATGCTCTAATGGCTGACATCAATGACAACCAACTGTGCAACAATGTTAAGATCAGGTACCTTGATGAGAGATCAAGGTTTTACCTATCAAAGAAGAACTTTTGCTGGTGTGAGGAGTGTAGAAGTAAAGAACAACTTTTGCTTACATGAGAGTGAGTCAATCTCACTAGTTGGGTGAAGAGATTTCATCCAAGTGTTGATGCGGATAGGTTTGGATCATAAAGGACCGTGATTCCATATCTTGGATAGGTGGAAAAGGAATTCCATCTAGAGATCATACAGGTCAAGGAGGAGAGAGAGAAAAGGTAGTCACAGGTGGACTTCAGAGGATAGAATCTAGAGGAAGGTGTAGTTGTATGAAAGTGTCTATATAGGTTTTTTGTATGTGTAAGCAGGTCACAATGGAGACAGTTGAGTACATACGCGAGTCACAAATGGGTGAATCATGTACACCTCTAAAAATGTCATATTCATAGGTTGTACGACAGAGCAAACATGGCCAGGTTTGTCTATAGTTGTATTTCTCTTAGTGGGCCATTTTACCTCTTACAAGAGCCCTGATTTGACCTTAATAAAAGCATATTAAGACTGGTTTTTTCCTCTGGGGTTTTTCCAAGGATGGTTTACTCAAAAATATTGGTGTCTATGTGTGAGATTTTTGGTTTCCTTATTTGTGCTTTCCTTGCATTACTTAGGTATGCTTTTAGTAGATAAAGTAATTTTATTTTGAGCTAACTAATGGGTGCATAGTAGGAGAATTTGAACATGGTATAAGAGGATACCAGAGGTTGTTAGAGAATAATCAACGGTTAGACCAAGGAAACCTCGTAAACTTCTAATAGTCATGGGACGAGGCAAATCCTTCATTGCTACAATTTTCTTTGGGTCCACTCGTACACTATCCTCACTAGCAATATCACCCAAATATTCAATTTTGGAAACACCAAAGGCACATTTGGACCTCTTGAGAAATAGTTGATGATGAGAAAGGAGTTGTAGGACCCGATTCACCTTGGTAACATGGGCCTGCCAAGGTTTGTTGTAGATGAGGATGTCATAAAAGAAACATGGACAAAATGGCATAGAAGGGCTTTAAATATATGATTCATGAGACTCTAGAAGGTGGAGGGTGTGTTAGAAAGGCCAAAGGGCATCACTAAGAACTCATAATGGCCTTCATGAGTGGGAAAAGTAGTTTTGGGAATATTAGCCTCTTTCATACATATTTGGTGATAGCCTGAACGAAGATCAAATTTGGTAAATAATTGGTCACCTTTAAGTTCATCCAAAAGATAATCAATGATTGGAATGGGAAACTTATCCTTGATGGTGATTCTTTTGAGAGCACAAAAATCAGGACACATGGGCTAAGTGCCTTCTTTTTTTCATACCATGACAACAGGGGATGAATAAAAACCGATAGCTAACAATTCTTGAACAATCTTTTCAATTTCATTTTTTTTTAGCAAAGGGTGGTGATAAGGGTGAACATTGGGTGGAAGGCTACTAGGTATGAGTGGAATGGAATGATCATGGGCACCACAGGAGGGTGGGAGGACTTGGCGGTATTCAAAATTTGTTTTGTGTTTGAATAAGATGAATTGCATATCGGGATGAATGGGTTGGGAAGTTGTCTGAAACGATTGAATATAATGAAACTGGGTGACAATGCCAGAATGACCCTTTTTGAGGATTTTTTCCATATGGTGTGAGCTGACAATCTCTAGAGAACCTGTAGTTATTCCTTCGAAAGCATAATGGTGCCCCAACTATTGGAAGCTCATGTACAACTCCTTGAAATCCATGGTGATGGGACCCAATTTGTGCAACCATTCAACACCCAAAATAATGTCACAACCACCCATTTCAATGGAAAACATGTGGGATTTCAAAGAATAATCACCAATTTGAAGGCGCACATTTTCACAATGACCCCCATGTTTCATGGAGCCGCCATTACTAATCATGATCTGAAAGTTGTTCACTACATGGATATAGCAATGTGTCCCTTAGGCGATGTGAAGGAGAATAAAGTTATGGGTGTTGTTGCTATCAATTAGGATAATGACTTTACAATGCTTGATATTGCCAATTAATTTAAAAGTTTGGGGAGTTGAAAAAGCAACCAAGGTGTAATATATATATATATATATATGAATGATAAAAATAATTAATATACAATGAAGAGACACCTTCCTAATGAAAGATCGTGTCTCTTAGTGAAAGGGCACCCCTATGTGACTATATATATGACCCTCACCATCACTTGTAATCATACTATCATATTCATATTCTCATACATTTTATTTAATATATTATTTATCCACGTGGATTTATTTATATTGTTCCAAATATTTTGGATGTGTGTGATCTGAACTGGGTTGGTTCATCACATTTGGTATCAAGGCAAGTCTGATCCTGACCTTTGGCCACTAGACTTATAGACAAAATTTGTAACCCTTGGAAACAAAACCATTAGCCTTTGGCCACACATAAATTGGAAAGGCCTTTGACCAATATAAACCCTTGGTCATTTATAGTTTGAAAATTTGAAGCGAAATAAATAAATAAAATCTATCCACTGCACATTTGAAGAAAATTAAAAATAAAAAATAAAAAATGGTTGCACATTCAAAAAGAAAACCAGTGATCAGTATTTCCCTACGAACAGGGGTGGTACGAGCGGGGGGGGGAATTATCTACAATCCCAGAGGACAAATTGTAACAAACTATGTCTGGGGTCTTGGAACTCTAACAAATAATGAAGTGGAGGCCTTTGCGCTCTAGGTTGGCATCAAACTGGCTCTTTCCCACCAAATTAACAATCTCATCATATTAAGAGACTCAATGTTTTCTATAAGAGCCAAAATAAATAAGAATATAACAGTAGGTAATATATACAAGGGCATTATGTTTTTCTTCCTAGACACTCTTATATACCTAAACAAATCAAACCTCTTACATATTAAGTGAGACCACAATGAGGAGACAAACAAGAATGCAAAGATTAGATGATCCAGGAGGATCTATGATTCCTAAAAAATAAACAATCTCAAATGCTAAAACAAATGGCACCGTTGCATAGGGCTCAACAAGAGATTTTAAGCGGCGCTTGAATTGCCTCAAATGGACGTTGTCTGAGGAAGATATCGCACTCTGAAGTTTCGGAAAAACATGAAAAAATGGAAAAATGGGGGTGCCACATGGCCTATCCATACATACCATACAGTTGATGTGGAACCATTGAAATGGTGCCACGTGTTCTCCATACAGTGATGGGGTAAGATGATGTGGCATGATCATACACAAGTGGACTAATAAGATCTTGACACGTGGCAATCCATACAAATGACGTGGCAGGATGGCGTCAACATGATGTCATCATGCTGACATGGCAACATGAGACAATGCCAGGTGTCACCTGATTTTGGCCTTTTGGGGGTCCAATTGGATCAATTTGAGGCTGCCACGTGGCATTCGTATGGATGATGTGGCAACCCAGTCAGTAGTCAAGTCAACAAGGTGACGTGGAAACCATACAGTACGTGGTCCAGTTAGAGCGCGAAATGTGGTGTTGGCATAGGGGCAGACCCAGGGCTCAACGCTACAACAACGCACCAAGAAAACCCTAACTATCAGCCCTTTCGGCAACACCTGCAAAGCAGGTGAAGTCTCACCCTAGGTAGAGGCAGGGGTGGTTGTAGGACTCCAATGCCTGCAACCTTAGTTGGGACACAGATCTATGATTGTAACACTTTAACATAGTAACTAGTAGTTACAGTTCATCAATATTTACCTTTAGCTTATAGCGCAAATAAACCCTAATAACATAACGACGTAGTATTCACATAGATCTAATATAATCAAGCACTAATCACATCAACATAGGTCAAATCTAACATTCATTCACATTATTCAGCATTAAGCTATCATATCATATTCATCTAACATACATCAGTGCACTAAGCATTTAATCACATAAACAAGAGAACACCCAAACGCACAAAGAAACCACAACACAGGACATATGTGGTTCACCCCCTCCCTGGGGCTACGTCCACCAACTCTTCTTCTCTTTATTTTCTTCTGTCAGTCTTCTACATGCACAGAGCCTTGAGATCTTACTCCGCAGAGGACGGGAGATCTACGCGCTTCGCTAGATCCTCCTTCCCTAAGTTACAGCACAAAGCTTTTCACGGTCTCTTACGATCACTTGCACTTATCTCTGCAAGTCTTACACAGTATGCACAAACCAATTACAATTACCACTTGCACTTAGCACCTAGCATCACATAGATGTCCCTCTTGACCTAACACTTAGCAAGGTATCAAGCTCCTTCCTACATCGCCTAGACATCTATTTATACATTACAAAATTGGGCCTAAACATGGGTAAATCCATGGGTCAAGATCCCCATACCCGTTACATAAGACCAAAACCAAAAAATCCCTAAAAGGGGTCGAGATCCCATGATCTCTGCTTCGACTTGTGCTCTGCCTTCGACAGCCTGTTGAAGTCCCAAAAGTAGGTCAAACCTAACCAAGGATCCTCAAAGCTTGGTCAAGGGCCAACATGTCCCCAACACTCACCTATGACTTGTCCCCAGTCACTCTAGTCTGGGTAGCTCTGCTTTGAAAGCCTCGACCTTGGCTCAAGCTACTTCAACCTGTTGTTGTGCCACGGCCTCCTGTTCGGCGAACTCTTGGATTACTGCTTCGTTGATAGGTCCCTCTAAGCGTTGTTCAGCTGCAGTGACGACTTTCTCCAGTTCTTCTCCTTGGCCTTCAATCTTTGCGATTAGTTGGCAAGCCTCATCCTGTATTGGTTGGAGCCTCTAAGTGATTTCCATGACTTTGCTCTGAATGGTGTGGACCTGTTGTTGGGCAGTGCACTGTTCTTGGGATCGCTTCATCCTCTCAACGGATGACAGGGACTTCAACTACGTATGTACTGTTTCTTCTTGTTTCTTTGCCTCCTAGAGCTGTGACTCCAGTGCCTTTAATTCAGAATCCTAAGTGACTCGCTCATAAGTCTGGGAACTGCGATCACTTATTTGTTTACATTTCATGGAGAGGGCCTTGATTATTTCAACTTCTCTTTGATTAGTTGCTTCTCTTTGATCTCGTACATCCGACTGAGTGTTGGGCACTATTCGTAGGTCTAAGTCTGTTATTCTTTGTTCTAGCTACTGGAGAGCTTCTGCAAGCTGCGCTACTTGAAGCTCCACTCGGTCTTCTGCCTTTGGCTCTAAGCCCATCACAGAGAAAAGTGCTCTGTCGACTGCTTCTTTGACTCCAATTTGTTTTGTGAGCAACTGTTCTTTTTCTTGCTTGGCTTACACCATCTCTTCTTCAAACTCGGCTTGAAGGTCCTCTTTCTCCTTTAATTCAACCCATCGTTTCTCTACCATTTCTTCATGGGCTTGTTTCAGGGTTGTTGTGGCCTGGTCTTTCTCAACTTGTGCTCGACAAAGGTGAGCTTCAGTCGCATCAGCTAATCTGTGGAGTTGGGCAAGCTCATCTCCCAACTCTGGTTCTTCTGATGGCGGGGGTGCAGTGGATACTGCGCAACTGGATTGAAGGGCCCATTGTACCCCTCTGAATTCAACCTCGATTCTATCGTACATGTCCTTCTGCTTGGCTTCATGTATCTGCAAGATGTCCTGCGAGGCATCAGTTAGAGATGCGATGATGAAGTCAAAGTCATCTACAATGAGCACAGTCTGCATCTTAGTCAAGGTGGCTCTGGATTTCTATCGGGAAGTGGGTTTCGTGGGGGAAACCTTTCTTTTCTTCAAGGGATTAGCCTCATCAATAGGATCCTTAGGCGGTGTTACTTTGCCTTGCTTCTGTTGATATTCTCTGCCATTTGTCTTTTCTACTTCATCATCACCCCCTCGACCAGGTGATACTGAAGCAATTTCTTTCTATGCGCTGCTCAAGTTTTGGATTTCTTCAGTCTTCTTTCTTCTATTGGTTCTAGGTATGTTGTGTTCTTTGTGAGCGACCTATAAGTTGTCAAGTTCCAGATCAGACATCTCTGCAGGATCAGCGAGGATGAGGAGCTCTGCAGACCAGTCCTTGATTATCTCTTTGAGGTCCTCCTATGTGAGCTTATAGTATGACTGAAACTCCTCTTTATGCTCGTCTTCTCGCACAGTGATATAGATGAAGTGTCGATCTGCGAGGAACTTCATGAGAAGTCTGAACCGGTATAGGGTGTTTGGCGTCATGCGAGGGACAGATCCGATGGCCTTCTTCAGTTGGAGATAGTACGTGTTGAAGACCGTGTTCGACTGCCACTGTTTTCCCATATCGCTCAAGTAATAGAGTGTGGTGAACTTCGCAGCGAACAACTTGAATGGCTCGATGTCTGAGAAGATCGCACCTTCCGGCATCTCCTAAGTAGTAAATGCAATGAGGATCAGGAGCCAACTAAAGTGGAACTCATAGCCCTAATCCTGAGTTTCGCAGCAGTCTAATTCCAGCTGGTTGACCAAGTACTTCACCCAGTTCATCTGGAGTCCTTCTACACATTTTTCGGCGAGGTCAACAATGAATCATGTGAAATGTGTAGGTATGTTCTTTCTTACGAGCTTTCTTGCAATCAGCTGGCAAGCCAGACACACTACTACATTCTGAATGGAAGCTACCTTGTAGCCTTGCGTCCCCTTTTCTACATCACCATATCTGTCTTTGATCTTTTGTGTCAATGCACGATTTGTAGCCTTTCCTAGGTAGAAGTCCTATGGGTCGGGTCCCTGCATGCTCAATCTGGTGATCCTATGGATCAGCGTTGGATCGATTGTGATGCGTCGGTATAGCCATAGGTAGTCGCCATGGTAACATGAGAGTAGGAGTTTAACACACGCGTTAACCTCCTGGTGCCTTCCAAAGTGCGGAATTTTCATTACATTCAAGAGGGTGGACTGTGCAAGGTTCATAGTCCACGGCTGGGGGATTATTTTCGAGTTCTTCCCCTTTGTCCTGGTCAAGTATTTGTAAGGAGCGAGCATACCATGGTTCTTGCGGTTTCCTAGGTTGAAGTCATTGAACTTCAACGTCACGATCTTATCATGTTGTGTTCTAACTGCACGTATCCCCTTTGGGAGGTACGTAGTAACGATGGTGTAATCAAAGTCCCTCGGGACACTATCATGACTCACCGCATTGGCCATAGGTGGGATGTAGTCTAGTAAGATGGTCGAGATTAACTTCGCTTTGGCTAGGTCATCTTTGTCCTTGGTTCTCTTCTCTGTTTCCGGTTGGGATGGTCTGAATCTGCAAGCAGTCGATGGAGAGGCTTGCACTCCTCTCGTCGATGATGCCTGAATACCTGCAGACATTACTCTCTTGGCCATGAGATCGATGAGAACTTCTTCGACAGCTTTCTCTGTGGCGTTGAGCTTGTCTGACATGCACGCTTAGATTGGATAACTTGGGTGGATGAATTAGTGTGCAATGCAATGGAACATGTGTCTATCTCATTAAACACAGCGCGGTAGCAATAAGTTGGCTTGGATACAATTCACAAAAGTGTTCTCGGTGCAACAATCAATGGGCTAAGTAAACACGATGTAACAGATCTCTCCAATGGATGAGAGGTCTTCATCAATGCTTTTCTAACCATTGCGGTGTGGTCCCAACGGTTTGATGGCGAGTATTCAGACCATTACTATTGTTCTAACCCTCTAGGTCATCGGGCTAACGGTTATAATGCTTTTAACGGCTATATCGTTTCGCCATGGCAAAGTGCCATGTTGTACTATTCTGATATCCCGACGAAGTCCCAGTCTTGCAAACCTTCCCTCTGCGAAGTCCCGTCTGAGACCTTTTGTAACTTTTCTATCTTTGCTCTCTTCTTACTGAGTTTTCTAGCCTTCTTCCCGGTGATCTTCGTCTCGGTATTCCTCTTTCCATTCTGATTCTTATCTCCTTTTGGCATAGTAACTTTACACTGTTGAGATTCTTTCATAGGGTCGGAGAGTAATACGTCTTCTCTCTCTGGGGTAGGTACTTCAGTCTTCAGTGATTCTTCGACATCCGAGTTTCTAGTGCTAAGTAGCTTTGATTTGTTCTCTTGTTATTCAATCAAGTGTGTTATCCTCCTAGTCATGAAATCTTTTAATTATTGCTTCTTCTGCTCTAAGGCTTTCTCTTTTTTTCTTCTAGCCCAATCCTTTTCAATCAAGGGTTTTCCTAGTAATATGGCAAATGGGGCGTTGTTCTCAATAAATTTAACAATCTCAAAATCTTCCTTTGTCGAAGTTCCATGAGCACTAATAGATACCTGGGTGAGTCTTCTACGTAAGGTTAACATCTTTCCTTTAAATAATCCTATTCCTCCCAATGAAGGAATCATAACAGGCTTTCCTAAAGTTTCCCAAGTTCTTTCTGTCATGATATTCACCCGTGTTTCTTCATCCAGAACACAGTCAATGTCGAAGTCTCATGTTCTTGCTTCTATGCATTCTTTTTCTTTGAAGATCTTTGATAAGTTGATATTTTTGTGATCATTTAGGGTTTCTTTCATTTGTAGTAATACATTCTCTGATTCTTTTTGGGGTTCTTCCATGGTCACAGTTTCTTGGTCTTCCTTAGGGTTTTCATGTCTCATATTCATTCTTTCAACCTTAGCAATCATTCTAGGGCAAACTAGAACGTCATGGTCCATAGCTTTACAACAAAGACAAACAAGTCTTCTACCAGGGAATTCCTTAGCAAGATGTCCCGGTCTTCTGCAACTGTAACAAAGGGTTAGTCTTCTTTTTCTTTTAAATGATCCCCAGTCTTTCATGTACTGCGCACTAGGATCATAGTAGCTAACCTGCAAAAAAATCTTTCTAGGATCCTGCATCCATTTGTTAGTCCAAACATTCTTTCTATGCATAGGAATAATATATCTTTCACTATTTTTATCAGATCTACTCATATCAAACCTTCTTTCATCTAGTTGTGCCCTACTTTCAAAGCTAGGACAAAATTTATCAAACATACCTAGATCCATAATTTTGAAACAAAAATTTCCAATTATCTTACTTTTTCGATCAAAACTTTTCACTGTTCTTACCTTTATCAGAGCAAAAAGCTTTCAAGTCTTACCTCTTTTCTTTAGATATGATTCTTCTTCTTGGCACAGACCTTCATAGGTCAAGTAGAATACTGCACACTAGAGCAACAGATCTATGCACTGAGCTTCCTCTTTTCTTTAGTTCCCAACAATCACAGTTCTTGTCCCAGCAACAGAACCATTTGTTGGCACAGGGGCTGACCCAGGGTTCAACACTACAACAACGCACCAACAAAACCCTAACTACCAGCCCTTTCGACAACACCTGTGAAGTAGATGAAGTCTCACCCGAGGTAGAGGCAGGGGTGGTTGCAGGACTCTGATGTCTACAAACTTAGCTGGGACACAGATCTATGATTGTAACATTTTAACAGAGAAATTAGCAGTTGCAGTTCATCAATATTCACCTTTAGTTTACAGCGAAGATAAACCCTAATAACAAAACAACGTAGTATTCACACAAATCTAATATAATAAAGCACTAAGAACATCAACATAGGTCAGATATAACATTCATTCACATTATTCATCATTAAGCTATCATATCAGATTCATCTAACATACATCAACGCACTAATCATTTAATCACATAAACAAGAGAACACCCAAACTCACAAAGAAACCACAACACGGGATATACGTGGTTCACCCCCTACCTAGGACTACGTCCACCAACTCTTCTTCTCTTTATTGTCTTCTGTCAATATTCTATATGCACAGAACCTTGAGATCTTACTCCGCAAAGGACAGGAGATCTGCGCACTTCGTTAGATCCTCCTTCCCTAGTTACAGCACAAAGCCTTTCACAGTCTCTTAAGATCACTTGCACTTAGCTCTGCAAGTCTTACACAGTAAGTACAAACCAATTACAATTACCACTTGCACTTAGCACCTAGCATCACATAGATGTCCCTCTTTCCCTAGCACTTAGCAAGGCATCAAGCTCCTTCCTACATCTCCTAGACATCTATTTATACATTACAAAATCGAGCCTAAACATGGGTAAACCCATGGGCCAACATCCCCATACCCGTTACATAATCCCAAAACCCAAAAATCCCTAAAAGGGGCCGAGATCCCACGATCTTTGCTTCGACTTGCGCTTCTCCTTCGATAGCCTGTCGAATTCTCAAAAGTAGGTCAAACTTGACCAAGGATCCTCAAAACTTGGTCAAGGGCCAACAGACCCTCAACACTCACCTGTGATTCATCCCAAGTCACTCTGGTATGGGTACCTCTACTTCAAAATCCTCAAGCTTGGCTCGAGCTGCTTCGACCTGTTGTTGTGCCATGGCCTCCTATTCGACGAACTCTTGGATTACTACTTCGTTGACAGGTCCCTCTAAGCGTTGTTCAGCTGCAGTGACGACTTGCTCCATTTTTGCTCCTCGGCCTTCAATCTCTGCGAATAGTTGGCAAGCCTCATCTTATATTGGTTGGAGCCTCTGAGTCACTTCCATGACTTTGCTTTGAATGGTGTGGACCTACTGTTGGGCAGTGACTTTTTCTTGGGATCGCTTCATCCTCTCAATGACTGACAAGGGCTTCAACCATGCTTATATTGTTTCTGCTTGCTGCTTTGCCTCCTGGAGTTGTGACTCCAGTGCCTTTTATTCAGAATCCTCAGTGATTCGCTCATAAGTCTAGGCACTGTGATCACTTAGTTGTTTACATTCCATGGTGAGGGCCTTGATTCTTTCAACTGCGCTTCGAGCAGTTGCCTCTCTTTTATCTCGTACATCCGACGGAGTGTTGGGAACTATTCGTAGCTCTAAGACCACTATTCTTTGTTGTAGTTGTTGGATAGCTTCTGGGAGCTACACTACTTGATGCTCCACTCGGTCTTCTGCCTTTGGCTATAAACCTGTCACAAAGCGAAGTGCTCTGTCGACTGCTTCTTTGACTCCAATTTGTTCTGTGAGCAACTGTTATTTTTTTTTCTTGGCTTGCGCCCTCTCTTCTTCAAACTTGGCTTGAAGTTCCTTTTTCTCCTTTTGTGCAACCCATCGTTGCTCTACCATTTCTTCCTGGTCTTGTTTCGGGGTTGTTGTTTCCTATGGCCAAATTTCTCATAAACTATGTTGGAGAAAATACCATTCAACTGCTACAACCTAAGTGGGCCTAATGGTTAAGAACATGTGTTTGTTGATACTGAGAGGAGGGTGAATCAGTATAGTGTACAATTTAAAACCTTTTTCAACTTATACTTAAACCATTCAACTATATCAAATGAGAAATGAACAATAGTATAAGAGTTACACCAATACACCATGCACAATATATGAGAAATAATCAATAGTCATTGTTCAAGGGAAGTAATGACTTCCAAAGGTAGCTACAGTGTCCAAACATAAAGGGAGGGATAAACCTCCAAGAGGAAGATACAATCCTCCAATATCAAGAGAGAGTTGAACTCTCCATCCTTGCCCCTTCCTTCCACCCAAGAATATATGAGAGATAATAAAACTTTACATTAAATCATCACATAGAACCTAATAATGCTTCCTGAGACTTCTTCAATTTCTGCAATTATTTAATTCTTGGAGTACTATGATCCTGTATATAATATTACTCAATGTATTCTCTGAAACTCCTCCAAGTTTCACTCCTTGAATCCTCCCCAAAAAGAAGTTATAGAAAGAATGGTAGACTTTATTCAATTCTGGTCTATTCAGGATAGTGAACTTGCATAGAATGCCCCGCGCTCAATATTTAACATCCAATTCCAAAACTCTCACACAAGAAACTAAAGTCCATACTCTTTCCAATGAAATTTGTCCCACGTCATTTGGATTCTCAATGAAGAAGTTATGATTGTTTTACCCGGAACACCTATTTATTGACTAGCTTCAGGACTGGTCACAAACCCTATCTTCCACATAGTGTATCTCCATAACTATAGTGAATCAAGAGCTTAAATTTTTACCAGAGGTACCTTGATATGTCTTCTCAATACCATAGCGATTTCACCATCTGAATCGTTCTATAAAAAATGTTATAGCAAAAATGGTAGGATGACCTGAAAATAACATACCTTGGAACACATCACCAAAAGACTTCATCCTCCCTTGAAATCCGGCCTTCTTTACTTTTTATTTCCTATGAAATTCGACTTGTATCAAATGAATGTATAATGATGTCTATTTATACCATTTATGTCACTTCCTTTTAACATTAGGGCCAACCTGACACTTTCTTATTTTGTGATTCTTTTCTTTAATTATCTTAAGGGCCTACATGTACTTCCTTCTTCAATTCACTTTGTAATCTTCAAAAATTCATTTCTCCTCAACCATGAGGATCCACGTGATGTGCCACATACCACCGGAAAAAACATGATGTATACTATCCATTCATGGGTGTTGTATATGCATGTGCATTGTCCTTCATGTCCAAATGCCTTTATCAATCTTGCGGTCCAAAACCCATGACTAGGGTTGACATCAATGACAACAACCAATCTTCCAACAGTGTTTCCTCCTAAGAGGTCACATGTTCAAATCTAGAGGGGGGTCAGGTATGTATACCTCCATAGACTTTACTAGTCAAATTGTTGGGCGAAGGGGGTCTCATAAACCAATTTGGTGTCTAGCTTGGTTGTGACCTTAAAAATAGATTATTATTATTATTATAAAGAAGAATTAAGCACCGAAGAGAACTGTTGTAGAAGTACTGAGTACAAGAAGATGAGTCTGACAACAACAAACTGTAATTCATAATTAAAGATTATTTTGCTGCAAATTCGAAGATCACAGTATTACAATATTGTATGGAATTAATCACTTCAGGGAATTAATAACAACTTTATAAAGGAGGAGACTGCCTTTGGCTGAAAGCAAGGGACAAAAACATTAGTTACTTCCAAAAACAAGCTAAGGCAAGAAAGCAGTTCAAGACAGTCAATGAAATTCATGTTCAAGACCAAATTATTTTAGATTTTGAAGGCATAAAAGCAACTATGATAGAAACCTTTGAAACTCTTTACACGAAGACCCAAATGTCCCTAATAGACCCCAAAGCCTACCCGCTCTCCCTAGTTCTAATTGTCACTCCAGAAGACACCAACAAAAAATTGGTAAAGGAAGTAAACCAACAAGAAATAAAAGAGGCCCTCGACCAGATGAGCCCAGATAAAGCACCGGGACCATATGGCTTCACAGCAAGATTTTATCAAAACTGTTGGGATATTATAAAAGCAGACCTTATAAAACTGATTAGGAAATCTCAGAACTACAGCAAGATAGGAGGAGGAACAAACTCGTCTTTCCTAGCCCTTATTCCGAAAGAAAAAGGAGCAGCGACCAATCTCTCTCTGCAACACAAGCTACAAGATCCTCACAAAAATAATAGGCAACAGAATTAAAAAAATTATCCCGGTAATCATTCTGAAGAACCAAGGAGGGTTCATTAAAGGAAGACATATAGTGGACAACATCATCCTAGTCCAGGAAGCCCTGTACTCAAACATTCGATGAAAAGACAAAGGTATGATCATAAAGCTTGATCTTGCAAATGTGTTTGATAGAGTAAGGCATAATTTCCTGTTCAAAGTCATGGAAAACTTCGGCTTTGCCCCAACATTTATAAACTGGATCAAGGCTTGCATCGTATCCCCCTAGATCGCCCCTCTAGTAAACGGTCGAGCATCTAAGTTCTTTCAAGCTTCTATGGGTCTACGACAAGGTTGCCCCCTCTCTCTGCTTCTCTATGCAATTCAAGCCTCAATGCTCAGCTTCCAACTGAATCATGGCTAGATTCAAAACAATCTCATGGGCCTGAGAATGGCCCCAGGGGTAAAATACATAAACCATGCCCAATTCGTAGATGACACGTTGCTACTGGGAGGAGAAAGTGTACAGACATCAAAGAAATTTAAAACAGAGTTGGATGTTTACAAAGAAATCTCAAGAATTGAAGTAAGCCTGCCTAAAAGCAAGATCTATGGATGGAACATCTTGCCAAGCGAAATTTTGGAGATATCAAGAGTCCTGGGAATGATAGGCTGTACCAATTGGGATGCATTTAAATACGTGGGAGTACCAATTTTCAGAACAAAACCAAAGGCGTCTCAATGGCTCCCTATGATAGACAAGTTAAAAGAAAGAATCAATTTCTGGGGAGCAAACTGGCTAAACATTGCGGGTAAAGTGGTCCTTATTAAAGCGGTGTTGGCAAGCATCCCGATCTACCAAATTTCATTGCTACTAGCCCCTTCCAACACGATCCAAAAAATCGAAGCACTATTCAGAAGGTTCTTGTGGGAAGGAGGGAAGCAAAAAGGGAGGGAATTGCACCTAATTAGCTGGGAAAAAGTAACTAAACCCTTTTCATAAGGTGGCCTCCAATTCAAGGATATCCACTCCCAAAAATTAGCCTCAAGAGCCAAGCTTCTTTGGAACCTTGTTACGGGGAAACCCTCTTGGAGAAAAAAAGCGATCTGGAAGAAGTACTTCTGAGGCCCAAGGAAAAAATGCCTAGATCGACCAGCCACTGTGGAGAAAGGATCACCTATTTTCAACTTGTGTCTAAAGGCACTAATGCTCTTTAGACCTCACCTCACCTGGATACTAGGGAATGGTAAGGAAATCAATGTTTGGGAAGACTCAATCCTGGGAGATACGACATTAAGTTCGATGGAAGGACTAGACAGGCTAAAAGAATGGATGAGATCTCGGAACTTAAACAGTCTGTGGGACATTTGTATTTGGAGAGAAGATGAGGACAAATCATGTCTCAGGTGGGAAGCCAACAACAAACCTCCAGAGCTTGAGAGGGAATGAAACACTCTGATAGACTGCTTGCAAGGGAAATCCCCTTTAAAAGCTGGGAAAAAAGACAAGAGAGGCTGGGGAGCACTCTCTGGAGCCTACACAACAACAAGAGGGTATAAAAATATTACAGCAATCCCCCATGTCCCACCAGACCCAACAATCTAGAGAGCCATCTGGACTTCCAAATCCATACCAAAGACAGATATGTTTGTTTGGACCTTGGCACATAGGGGTATTCTAACAGGAGAAAACCCGAGAATAAGAGGATGGGAAGGCCCGTACAGATGTCCCCTCTGTTTGCAAGAGGAAGAAACCTCATACCACTTGCTCTTGCAATGCGCATACTCCAATGAGGTATGGCAGTTGGTCCTTGGGCTGAAACCAGGAACATTTTCTTTACCTCAAGAGACCTCCATCCTGCTACAAAACTGGAGCTCCCAATGTCCCTTTCAGACCACGAAAAAGGGCCAACTCTCCACTCTCTGGAGAGCACTCCCAAAATTCATCCTTTGGAAGATTTGGCTGGAGCTGAATAACAGGATTTTTAGGGAGACCACAAGTAACCTAGCACAAGTAGCAACAAAGATAAAGGCCTACTTTGGTGAAAGTTCCCCCTACTTCTGCAAGGCAAAGATCTCAGGAACCCTAGAGCCAAAAGAGGAACAATGGATTAAAAACTTCAAAATCAGCAACCAAGCACAACAAACAAGCAGCAAGGTAAAACAAGAAACATGGGAAATCTGAAAGGAAGAGGAGGACTTTGAGGATTGGAAGCGAAAGAGCAAAAGGCATATATTGTTCTTTGACGGGGCCTCTAAAGGAAATCCAGGGGTGGCAGGTGGAGGAGGGGTCCTAGTAAGCCCCAACGGACTTCTAGAAATTACTTATGCCTGGGGACTAGGAACAGAAACAAACAACAGAGTAGAATCTTTGGCTCTTTAGCAAGGGCTGACTCAAGCTATCAACCAAAATGTCCAAGACCTAGTGATTGTAGGGGACTCCAGACTCATAATTCAAGCATTGATCCTACGAAATACGGCCAAGCAGGCAAAACTCCAACACATACTGGAAAAAGTCCAGCTACTTCTGGGAAGACTGAGAATGTATCAACTATTCCATGTTCTCGGGAAGCTGAACGCGTCAGCAGATGTTGAAGCAAACAAAGGAGCCCTCTTAAGCAATGGAACACTCCAAGTAAATGGAACCACGATCAGCATGGCAATCCTGTAAGCCCGTGGCATGCAGACTAGGACCACAGTGGGACAAAAAGTATTGTAAGAAGTCAAGGACATGAGGTGGAAAAGAGGTACGTCACAGGCTTGGTCACTTCACAGGGGCGAATCCAAGACAACCAAAGATAAGACTGGTGTCAGGCCTGAGAGGAATATCTATCATTCGATCGCTGAATATTCAGAAAAATGCAAAGGCCCAACATGAGACCCATACACTAAGCCAAAGGACGTGGATCGGTTGGGTGCATTGGATCGCTCATTTGAAGTGGAGACCGAATCTAGAAAGGAATAAGGATAAAAGATCAGGTTGGGCAGGACCATATCATCCCTTGAGCATTCTGACTTCAGGAAGTAGACCACGCAGAGGCACAGCACCAGCAGTGGCATGAAGTCACCCACGCATAAGAAGGCAAGAAGGAGAAGAAGAAAGGAAATGGCGTCTAGCTCAGGGAGCAAACCATCTACATAGGAAAGGCTGAAATCGGTGGAAGAAGAACTGAAGAGGCTCAAACAATTTTTGTAGAACCAAGACGATTTTCTCCAGAACCTAGACATTGAAGCAGGAAAGTGACTAGAAATGCTAGAAGTCGACATCACTTTGACAAAAATTGGGTTCTCAGAGGAGCTGGAACAGATTAGAAAAGAAGTTAAAGACCCAAAGAAGGAATTTGAAGATCGAGTCCGCAAGCTGGAAGTTCAAATGGAAAAACTAAATAAAGACTGGCATCTGGAGCGATATTTTCCCAAGAACGAGGGCCCAAGGAAATTCGGCCAGTAATTATTAGGCCAAGCAAGTATTCTACAAATAACACTGCGAGGAAGGCATTTTGTATATAAGCCTCCGCATATTGCGAGCCTATAGATTAGGATAGTTTTCTAGCTCCAAGAACTTTACCCAGGTAGGAGGGTAGATCCTCCTGGTCTTGTAACAGTTCAGTTGAACCTGAATCAACTCAAATGTAACAGTTCCAATGGCTTTTCCACTGCTATCTTATAATAAAGATCCATTAACCATTCTCGCCAAAAAAAAAAAAAAAAACTATAGAACTAGTTTGTATAGCCAGCCAACCGCCTATTTTTTACTGTACAACTATCAATTAATTCTGCAGATCAGAAAAAAAATAAAAATAAAAATAAAAATCCAGATCGATTAGTGACCGTACAATTTCCAGCCGTACTTGTCCAAGTCATATCTGTACGATTAAATTATAGTTGTAGAGTATTAAAATCCATATTATTCGCTATCGTGACCAAGTTTCGCCATATTGTTCAGCGAATTAAAACCATATGAAACCATACGTTCATGTCTGATTAAAACTTGTTTAAATCGTATGAAAAGTTTAAATTAACAAGGAAAAAGTCATAAATCTAGAGGTCATCAATATAAAAGAGGTGACATTTGAGAAAAGGTCACCACCTTACAGTTTTGAGAGGAAATAAGGAGTCGTGACACTACCTTGTGAAATTATTATGATAGTCGATTTAATTGGAATAGTCAAATATTATTTTATTATAACACTAATCAAGAAGTGTCTTCCAAAAGAGCCAAACGAAGAGGTAGCAAGGCGTCATAACGAAGAGTTACCAAGGTGTCATATTAAGAGTATTAAGAGTTATTAGTCAAAGTATTCATATTGAAGGGAAATCCTAAAGTTCAAGTTAAAAGGGATTATAAAGGTTTAAAGTTTTAATAAAAAGGGGACATAAAAAGTGTGAAAAGGTGTTTTTTATAAATAAAGAAGACACTTAAAATTAAAAGGTGAAGATATTCTTAAATCAAAAGCAAGGTGTTAATATTTATAAAGGGAAAAGTATTGAAAGTATATTAAGTTATTGGAAGTTTATAAAGTTCAAAAGAAGTTACAGTGGAACCAAGGCATATCTTATTAAAAGTTAAAAAAATATTTATATAAAATATAAAATATATTTATATTTATATAAATTATAAAAAGTAAAAGTATATATATATATATATATATATATATGAGATATTTAAAAAAGGGTTTTAATCAAAGTCAAAGTTATAAAAAGGACAATTCAAAAATGACAAAAGGAAGATTTACTTACGTAGGTTGTCCAATAGTATGTTACGGTTTTTCTACATTAAAAGGGAGTATGTAAGGAAGAGAGTTTAACATCATTGTCAATTTGGACTATAATGAAAATTACATTAATATTGATTTGGGAAATCAATTATTAATTCCAGAACCGAATATAATTGAAAAGAAAGATATTTTTCAAATTAAGGAGTTACAAGTGAAAATTGACCAACATAAATATATATCTCAATTCTATGTCACAACTATGTATAGCGAAGAAATCGACATCATTATGGGGTTACCCTGGTTTAAAAGCCTAGGTACCTTTAACTTAAACATGGAAAAAATGTTTCTACCATTCTCCTATAAGGAGAAGATGATAACATTACAAGACACCACATCGGAGTTAGATTTTGTAACACCAAAAGACTTTAAGGATATCTCAGAACTGATACTTCAAGAAGATAAAAAAGCAATGCAAAGGATGCAAAAACAATTTGATGAAGTTATCAAGGATAAAAACAAATAAATTTATCATTTAAAAGAACACGGTCAAAAACTACTTACACATATCAAGAAGTCAAAGCTTCGAAAACAATGTGTTTAGAAGTTGAAACAAGAGAATCAAGATCTCAAGAAAAACCTATCAAAAAAAAAAAAAAAATCTCGTTTGAAAAACCTCAATCATGAGCTACTAGAACAAATCAGAAAATTGAAAGAACAAAAACTTGAAAATCTAGACATTAAAGCTTAAGAAGATGCCAATCCAGTTGAAGAAAAAACATATAGAGGTGTTGGAGTACAAAGGATGGAAGATCCAGGTAAACTTACTAATCAAAATTCAGCGATTAACAAGGCAACATCACCGCATGAAGAAAATCATATATCAGAGTCAAAATAAGGAAATGCTACAAATATGATAAGGGGAAATCATGTTATGAGAAATCCCTCTTGACATTCAAATCATAAGAGTAGATATATTAACTAGTTAGAATATCAATATTATCCAAAACAAGAACCCTATAAACACCCAGTTTCACAGAAGATGGAACTAGGGTGGGAAGACTCTTTCACAATTCGACAGTTCTACTCAACTCTTTGTCACTCATATCGTCTGGTATCATCAATCTTAACAACACCAAAAAAAGAGAGTCATGCGGAGACATTGCAAGCCAGAACGAAGAAGTAAGCCTCTCCATAAACATGCTTTGAGGACAAAGCATTTCTAAGGGGAAGAAAATGTAACAAACATAAATATAAATAATATGTAAATATAAATAACTAATAAGTAATAATTAATTATGAAGAGACATGACATATGAAAGGTCATGTCTCTTATGAAAGGACATAATTAATTATGAAGAGACATGACATGACACATAGTGTTCTTAGATTTTTTTGGAGGCCCCAAACGAAACCCTTTCCATCACACCTTGCTAAGAATACATTATTCTTGTTGATCACATTGTCATTATTGAGGATTTTCATGTCGAATACTGAGTTGGTGGGTGAATCTTAGTAGATAGAAATCTAAATACTTCGACAAATGAGTAAGACGCTCATAAAAGGAATATGTGGTCACTTAGGATCGATTGATTAGTCAATTAAAGCAATCACCTTGAAACACATTTCTGAGTCTTCGTTCACACGTAAGGGATGCATATTCTACTAATATTTTCATCAAATATTTATTCAGAGGTTCATCGAATTAGTTATCTTCCACAAGCCGTATATATAATTTGAAACTCAAGTCTACAACATCGGTGATTGTCATGCGATATAGTTGCAGATCAGTAATAATTATTAAAAAACTCATAGTCAATCAACCACTAGAACCACTGAGCATATTCCTTGACGCTAATGTTTTTAAGGGTATTATTAATTGGGAACACTAAACCCAGAATCTAGTGGGTGCAAACATTAAACCCCCAAAAAAACATAAATACATAGGTCATGACTAGTCAAAACACATCGATTTGGGTTATTACAAATTAAAGATTAAGGTTTCAGATAAAACAAAATTTAAAAATTAAGTTGGGAGAGTCACTAAATTCATCTAAATCAAACATGTGTCGACCATTAACCTACTCGGAAGTATTTTCATTATATAAGATAAAACCCTAAGGTAACTCCTATTGCAAAGTCCAAGGCTTAGATTTCAAAGTTCCAAAGTGATAAAAGACGTCGATGTTTTAGAATATCGAAGTTCTAAGGTTTTCCTTTAGAAAATCCCTATGCTTGATTTATATAAAGAAAAGTGGTGAGATATAAAGTAATTAAGGGATCATAGGCAAAAAAAAAAAAGGAGAAAAA
>ML780499.1:795824-820836 GCA_009831015.1 Picea engelmannii | reverse complement strand
GTTTTTTTTTTTTTTTTAATTTGTAAAGCAATATTAAAATTACCTTCCACTAAAAGCACAAGGTTACAAGAGAATTATGGATTCTAAACGAAATTCTATTTTTTTTTTATCAAAATATCCTTTTTGTACAAAGGAGTTTACCTATCTAGAATCATTCAAGAATCAACAGGTCATTTGCTCCAATTGTTACAAATATTTTACCTAATCAAATGTCAAAATGACGCATGATTGAAAAAAATAGATACATTGAAGTTACTTGAAGAACTAGATAGAATTTCAGGAAAACTCGTCCAAAGCTTCAACTATAATACAATGAAAATTGAAAAAACTAAAATGTGTCGAGATAAGGACAATCACCTCAAACGAAATGAGACATTAATAAGGAGGAACATACAACTCAATAATCAATGGAAACGAAATCCAAATTACAAGACAATCACTAAACACTGCTCCAACAAGGAGCCACTATCCAATGTACTGAAAAATTGCAGTTGAAAATCAAGAAGACTCGCATATTAAAAAAATTAGAAAACAAAATAACCAAACTTCTGTTAGAAAAATAGGACCGCGGAGCAATAAAATAAAACAAATGCGGAAACAAAACACAGAAGATACACAATACTAGAGAGACACATATTTACATGGTTCACCCAGTGTGGGCTACATCCACTAGAGAAATTGCCAGGTCCTTCCTTTATTATTATCCAGCAAATGAAGAGATACAACCTACAACAAAACCCGTTGTAACTTCCTCTTCTTTCTCTCACAGTATCCTCTCTCAGAATGCAATACTCGCCATGCTGCATAGCCGCAATACATTTCCCTCATAACAGAGGGTTGCCTTCTAGGGAAAAAAACCCTAACATAATTTCTACCGTTAGATCTGCGACCTTATAATGAACGGTCCAGATTTACTCCCCCACGTTGAAGAGTGTACATACTTCTGGGGTGTAAAGTCTTCATGGGGTATAAACACGGCTGAAAGCAAGGACCTCTGAATCAAGAACATAATCAGGCTCCACAACCAACAACTTCAACAAAATAAGAAAATATCACAACATAAATATAAAGATTTCGAGGATATGTTTTACAAAGAATTAATAGAAAAAGACCAATAAATATGTCACTTAAAATATCATAGTAAAAAACTAAACTACTTACTCACATTAAGAAGTCAAAGGATACAAAACAATGCGTTCAGAAGTTGGAACAAGAAAATCAATATCTCGAGAAGAAATTATCAGAAAAAGATGAAGAAACTTCTCATTTAAGATTGTTGGAACAAATCAGAAGGCTAAAATATGAAAAACTTGAGAGTCAAAACATCAAAAACAAAGTTGACAAATTATAGAATGAAGAACTTACACGCTTAAAGTATCACAATCAAAACCTACTTATGCAAATAAAAAATCTTAAGAAAAATAAGAAGTCCCTGGAAAATAAGTTAGAACTGCTTATCAAAAGGAAGCATCAAAGTTTTCAAATGAACAAATCCAAGTTGTGGAAAAGAGAACAAATATAAATCCAATCCACATAACATCTCAAGAAGCTCTAAAGTCAATTGAAAAAAGGACATATTCAGATGTTGAAGTACAAACAATGGAAATTTCGAGTGTAGATACCGTTAACACTCTGTAAATTTGTTTGGCTGAGAAAACAAATGACAAAGGTAACCTACAGACCAACTTTAAGATTGGAAACTAGCCTTTCCAATCTAGAGAGGGCTCTCTCTGAGACTTAGTCTCTAATAGATAATGACTTTGAATTTTCAGCTAGATTTATATGTTTGTGAAATGTTCCTAGTTTCATTGGCAAGGAAATACAGAACTTTGGTCTATGGAGTCAACCTCCTGAAAGCGAGAGAAATCAATGACTTGGTAAATGAAACTTTGAGAGGATAAAGGCTAAGCAGGTAACGGTTTTTCAGTTTAAACGTCGTCGTGCATGGAAGGAAAAAGGAGTACATAAAGCAAAGAAAATCATCATTATATATTAATTCTAACTTGCTTAGAAGAAAAACAGAGAGTTTAAATGGCGAAGTCTAAATCATCGCGCGATGAATTTTAGAGTCATTGAACGTTCCAATTTAAACAGAAGAATAATACAGAAAATAGGAAGTACATACATAGATAAGATCACAATACATCAAACCACCACCATTACAATCTTTTCTTCAAAGTCTCGGGACTTATGCATTATATTTCAGTCGGATTCAAAGATTACATTCAAGAGTCCGATCATCAGGTTGTGATGCATTGGCGTTTCTCTTTCGCGCGGTGCCCAAATGATCAAGCGCACTGTCAGAAACTCTACCACCTTGTGTAGCGGGCTCTGGTTGTTACCGTAAGATCACTAGCTATAGTATGCACGTGGCGATATGGTGTGGTAGATTTCTGTTGGTTGTCGCTCGTATGCTCCAGGTGGAAATGACAGTCGGGGGACCAAGCATGTCCTCCAAAAATTTCATGCATTTCGCTTACACTTGTCTTCCTCAATAGGTGGGTTTACAACATATGCATGAAGAATATCCCCATGGTCTCTTCCATTCTTTCCCCTGCGCTGTGAAATGTTGTTTCCCCCGCGGATAGAGGGAAGTCTCCTTTCGGGTCCCTGGGGATGTCATCTGAAATTAGAAATGAATCCTAGTCTTTGTCCAGCCATCTCAATTCCTCGACTACCAACAACTTGATCAACGACAAATAGAATAAATTCTTCCTCAATTGGTCAGCTTTGGCCTAGACGTTGTCTGCCATCCTTTCTAGTCTTCGATGCAAGAAGAAAGGTAAGTTCAAAGTATTTTTCCATGTGAAGTGCATCAACAGACTGATGTGATATGGGTATACTCTTTCAAACCTTCCTTCACAGGTGAAATACCACCTAATCACCTTTAGGAGCTTTTGGAAAGGCTCCCGGAGGTACTGACTTGGAACGCCTGCTTTGATTTTCCCATTCAGGTAGTTTGGCTTAATAAAGTATTCATAGCGCAATACATCTAAAGGCATGCCTTTAGACCACTTTTCACCACGCGGAGGGATCTCCATCACAGCTGACAGAGTTTCCTTCGTCACCTGGAATGTGATTCCCGCAATGGTCGCGCGGAACCCATTAAAACTGAGAGCAAACTATTCAGCCAGCTTTGCGTTGTATCCTTTGATCTTCTCAAAATAGCGCATACAACCGACCTGTTCAAAAGATTCCCTGATATTCTAATCTTCGTTGATTAATTCCAAGTCCTAAGGCTCAGACCTCGCGATCCTACCACTTCATGCCTTCTTTCTTATGCCTTGGGATGTTGTCATGATGCAAATGTGTCTTTGTTTCGCGCATGCGGTAATGAACGGTAACACCCTCTCTACAGTGACAGAAAATTTGCGCGACAAGCAAAATCAACTCTAGGAGTCCACTGTGCAGTCGCAAGTCGCAATGAAAAATTTCGATGCAGAAGGAGATTGGCATGGTGATAAACAACAATGGTAGGCTCGTAGCAGTAGATAAGCGCGACGAAAATTTTTGGCGTGGTGGCAAGGCGCTGAGAGACTTGTCGCGAGACAGAGAATTTAGACGCGGAATGAAATTCAGTGCGACAGGAAGAAACTCCAAAGAAGAGAGGTTGACCGCAAGAAGAACTATCGTCCAATGCACTAGATCGCAATGAACTCAACCAGGCTTCAAACAATGACTGAAAATGAAGGAGACGCAACAACTTGAATGAACAGACTCACAATACAAATGACAAAAATCAGCCTTCCCACAGCGAAAGAACCTAGGAATTGCAGAAAAAACCACAGAGAACGCACAAATCCGGAAGGTAAAGGAGAAGCATGCAAGGTGACCCGTATTTATACTTGAACAGGAAAGGGATGGAATCATCGAAGAGGACGATAAATCCATGGTGATGACAAGTTTGGAAGTTGGCTAAATATTTGTGCAACAAACTAGCGCGACGGGTATACTTTGAAGTGTGCAAAGTACATATGATAAGAGTTGTAGAGTATATGTGATATGGGCATCATGATTTCTTGACCCTTATGACTTCGTAATTAGGTGATGATGGTCATTATATCTGTCGACGTGCACTTTATTCCAACAACTTTCCTCGACCTCTGACACGTAAATTCCCTCTTTCTGACGGAACTCGATCTTTTGGGAAAAGGACCTTTACAAGTCACACATGACTAACCATGACGCCCTTTCTCGAATCCAAGGGACAGACCCGCCACTTTCTGATTTAAACCTATTCGTTACTCGGTACCTGACTTCACACGAACTACAACTCATCTAGGACTGACTTTAACTGTAAAAATTATGGTCCTAACAGTTGGCTCCAATGGGGATGCTATCCTCCCGGTGATGTGGCAAAGAACAACAAACCAAGTGACTGACCATTGGGCTTTATTTGATTTACAGACTCTAAAACAATGAAAAAGACTCATCCCAGACCCTCTTGACAAAGTTATGACCAGACTCAGCATAAACTTAGGGCCTTCACTTTGGGCTTCAATTTTCTGTTGACTAATGACTCGAAACACCTTCTTTGGAAAAATAAAAATGGTTATTTACAATGACATGACAGACTAAAAAAAAACTTACCAAACCAGATAATGTTTGAGGAACCTACCATTCACAGACCCTCCACCAATGAGCTCTCCATTAAGCTCTTGTAGTAAATATGCATTGTTCTCGTGATACACGACAATCCTAAATAGACCCATCCAAAGATGATCAAACTTTCCATGCTTCCCTTTGTATTCATTCCTCGTGTCTCACTTCGATACCAAATCATTTACCTTGAAATCCTCCTACTTAGTGTGTTTGTCGAAAATCCTCTTCATTCTATCTTGGTGAAGTTGTGATTTGTTGAAGACTTGTTCCCTCATTTGTTGCACATGGACCAATTGGTTCATCCTCCTTTGAGCGTTGTTTGGTTCGGCTTCTTGCTCTTGCCACAATCTCCTGACTGGAAATACCAATGAGGTGGGGAAGACTACCTCTGCACCATATACAAATTGGAAAGGCGATGTGGAAATGGACTTTTTGGTAGTGATTTTGTCAGCCCATAACGAGTAGATAAGCTTCTTGTGCCAAGCCTTCTTGTTGTCCTGCAGAAGTTTCTTAATAATCCTGGTTAAACTTTTGTTAGATGACTCCGCCAATCCATTACCCTATTGGTAATAAGTCGTAGAATGTCCCAGAGTTATGTTGTAATCACTACAGTACTTCTCCATCTTCTTAGACTTGAATGTCGTTGAATTGTCCGTGATGATCTTGACTGGGCAACCAAATCTAGACAAGACATTGGTCTCTAAAAACTGAATGATAATTGTGTCAGTAGCTTGCCTTGTGGGGGCCACTTTGATCCATTTGGTGAAGTATTTCATGGCCATTAGTATCCATCTATGCTGAGCTAAAGACAGCGGATGAATCTCTCATATAAAATCCACACCCCATTGCATAAATGGTGCTTCGACAGAGATAGGAATTAAAGGCAAGGGTTGCAGCTTTCTTTTCCCATCGAATATCTAGCATTCGTGGCAGCTGAAAACTTCTTTGTATACATCCACAAAAATATTGGGCCAATAGAATCCCTCCCTCAAGATTTTGTGCGCATTGGTCTTCCAGTAATGATGCCCCCCAAAATCTCCTTTGTGGAACTCCTTGATAGTTAGTTATGTATCTTCCTCTAACAATCAATTTAGCAAGATCCTTATTGGATCCTACCAATACAAAGAATTATCTAGGACGCAAAACTTAGTTTCTTTCAACTTCAAAAATATGGCTTTGGTTTTGCTCAACCCTGGAGGAGCTTGCAAATTCCTTAACACGTAAACAATGTCAGTGTACCAAGGCAAATCAATGAATTTCTGAGATACCTGCGAGACTGTTTGTTCTTGTGGATTCTCTGATAGATCAATAATGAAATTTATTCCAAAAACATCACAGTTCGACTTCACCATCAATTTTGCAAGACCCTAACCCTTAATCAGCTTTGTAGGCTTGATTTCGAGGTCATATTCAACATGACTGCGATCCATTTACCCCTTCTCCCGTCAGGATCAGGCCAAGTCAGGATATCCTTGACGAAATTGCAAGGAACATAAGCAATGACACGGGAATGCAGTATATAAGTCCTAAATTCCTCGAGGGCCTTCACCAAGGAATACACTTGTTTTTCCATGATATCATACCTTAGTGGGGAGTCTCTCAATGTCCTACTGAAATAGGCTATGGGCTTTTCAAAATTCTGCTCATCCTTTTGTAACAAGACGCCAATGATTGATCTGGATTTATGTAGGAACACAATGAAATACAGAAATACACATAAACGTAGAGATGCAGCAGAAATAAGACTTCATTTCATTAATAACAAATGACTGAAAAATGCTTACAGACAGAATGGAAATAAACTAGCTAGGGCGCTGGTAGCTTATCTCTGAGAAGAGATGTGGCGGTTACTGGCCTCTGAACTGCCTCTTACAATGAGGCTCGAAGGCCTATATATTATTGAGAAACAATGGAAAACCTTAAACATCCAAAAACCTAACCCTAGGAGATGAAACACCAGAATATGGGCCCCGTTGGGGTAAATTGGTACATCAATTTCCCGGGGTCGTAACTTTGGCATACTATCTTCGTTTGACGCACATGATACATCGTTAGAAAGATCTATCCGAGGACTACATTGCTGATAGAAAATATCAAGTCTAGAACAGACTCATATTTGTCGAAGAATTCATGCCCAAAAAACGTCATTTAGGGCCTCAAAACAGCGCCAGAAGTTCAGGACCCGAAGAACTGCTAAAAATAGTAAATTGTGCTACAATTAAGGAAACTGAAAAACTGAAAGAAACAATGGTGTGGGTCCAAGTGGAATAGGTGGGTGGCCACCAATATCCACCTAGATCAACGATGGTGTGTTCTGAGGAAAAGGAATATAAGTTAAAGTCCTTTGTGAAATTTGGGTTGGCTAACACTAGAGCTTTGGTCAACGCCACCTTAATATCTTCAAAAGACTTCATGGCTTCTGGATTATATCTTATCTCATTACCTTTCCCTAGCATATTTGTGATGTGATTTATAATCTCGGCCAAATTGGGAATGAGCCTCCTCAGAAAATTTACCTTTCATAGGAAAGACTGCACCTCTTTCTTGCTCCTTGGAGTGTCAATCTTCATAATCCCTTCCACCCTGATGGGGTCTATCTTTATGCCTTCCTTTGAGATGACGTGTCCAAGGAACTTTCCTTCTTGCATCCCGAAGTTTGATTTTTTTGGATTTAATGAGATGCCAAACTTTCTGCATTTCTAGAAAACCGTCTTTAGATGTTCAAGATGTTGTTCATCAGAATCAAAAAAAATTGTGATATCATCCAAGTAAATCACAATAAACTTGTCTTTCTCATCAGAAAATGTTAAATCCATGTCCCTTTGGAAAGTTGCTCCAACGTTCATAAGCCCAAAAGGTATTTTTTCATACATTAACGTACCCTAAGGTGTTGTAAAGGTTGTCTTATCCCGGTCGTCTGGGTGCACCATGATATGATTGTAACTGGAAAAACCGTCCAACATCGACATTTTATGGGATCCAACCACCTTCTGTAGGATGCAACCCATCTTAGGAAGCAAATAGTTTTCTTTGAGAGACACCCTATTTAGATTCTGAAATTGCACACATAATCTTATTTCACCAGTTTTCTTTCTTAGAGGCACAAGGCTAGCCACCCACTTTGAAAATATCAAGGACACAATAATTTTGGCATCAAATAGTTTCTTTACCTCCTTTTCAATCAGTGGAAACAGCATAGGGTTCATTCGTCTCAACTTTTGCTTGAAATGTTTCTGATCGTCCTTGTTGGGGATTACATGTTGAATTATTCCAGTGTCGTAGACATTCAAGTCTTCATAACTCCATGCAAAAACGTCAGGGAAATCTTTCATGAGGATGATATACCTTTGTTTCATTTCCGGACTGAGTGTTTTTTATAGTCTGATTATCTTAGGATTCTCTTGAGTACTGATGTTGCAATCCTCGATATCTTCATCGTTCACAGTGATTCTAGGATTTCTGGCTACATCATTTTCATCAAACAGTTTTTCTAGTGGGCCAAACCTTTAGGGATAATGTTGTTTTTTAGATGCAATATATCCCTTCCAATTATCTGATTCTGAAAGGGGTCGTTGTTACTACGTGTAGCTACGTCTTAATCCTCTTCACAACAACACTCATCATCAATATTCACGTTAGCGAGATCGTCGCTCATTTGGAGAAATATCTCTACACGTTTGTCATCTTCACAAACTTTCCAATATTTGATGTTATCAGGTACTGCAGGCATGTGTTTGACTTCAATTTCATACTTCTTATTGCGAAAAATTGGAGTTTTGAACACCGATGTTGAGGTAGCCAGAGCATCTACAATTTGACTTTTCCCCCTGGGGATCACTGAAAAATTGTACTCTGAAAACTTTTCAAGGATATCCAACACTATATTTTCATATGCTCTTAGTCTAGGATTTGGATTGGTATATACCCTTTACCTGATTTATGATGAGCTCGGAATCTCCATGCACCACTATCCTTTTATCGCCCAATTCCTTTAAAGTTCTCAAACCAAAAATTAGTGCCTCATATTCGGCCATGCTATTTGGACAATCAAAGGCGAGCTTGTAAGAGCAGAGTTTTGTACCCACTTTGGAAGGGTTAATCCACACACCAACTCTGGCTCCCTCCCTATTGACAGCTCCGTCGAAGTTCATATTCCATATTTCATTTTCCGCGTGGTTTCTCTTATCTGCGCTTTCCTCTGTTCAATGCTCGTCCTTGTCTTCGACAGTCATGACAGTTGTTGGCTCCCCCTCTTCAAAACTCAAGTTATTATAAAAAATAGATGAGTTGACTTCGGTGTCGATAGAGTAGATAGGATGATTATTCGGTTGGGTTTTGCTACTCACCATGTACTTGATCAACACCTCTCTGTACAGTCTCCTTTCTTAGCCAAAAACAAGGATGGTAGCATAATACATGTCCATCTGCAAGGTTCCTTTTAATTTTGCAGCCCAAGATTTGGATAACAACATGTCAAATTTTGGGGGAATGTCGGCAACCACCACGTCCATGACCAGATTCTTTGATGGAATTTGAGATAATGACATGACCAAGTCTTTGATCAAACCTAAGCATTTCACCTTTCTTGAGTCGAAAGAGAAAAGATATTTATAAGGTCTTGTGACGTCCAAGCCTAACTCATCCATGACCACCTTCGGCATGAGATTATGTGACGTGCCTGAATCCAACATGGCGTTATGTAAAGTCATGTCATGAATTTTGAGACTGACATAGAAAGGAGGAACATCATCGATATCGCCACTTTCTTCTACGCGCAGACCAAATAAGATGGCAAGGTGGTCGTATTGGATGTTCAAGGTGTCCTGAGCTTCTTCCATATTTAACATCTTAATGATTTGGTTTCTATACTCTCCCTTCTTGATTAGCTCATTAAACGGAACAAAGATTTTGATTTTGGCCATTTCGCTCTCAAAATTAAAAGGAGGGGGAGCTTTATCTACCTCTTTGATGCTTGTTTCCTTACTTTCCTTAGGTGCTTTCTTTAGGGATTCTTCCTTTCATTTTCCTTTCTCCGTCGCATCCCTTGCTAAATTATCTTTCTTTGGTTGGCTTGAAGAAGGAGTATTCACCTGGGGTTCCTTTGTGGGATTTGTCTTCGGAGGCTCTGCAGGCGTCTTTTTACTCATGAGGTTATATTGCTTATGAAACTGCATGATTGCATTGTGATATCCCTTCCTGAACTCCTTTTTTTGCGAAGACAATGTATGATCATTCTCCAGCATAAAACCATCATTTGCATCCATAAATTCATCGTGTTCTCCTTTTGTTAAGAACAAGTATTTATCTGTATCGTCGTAACAATGCATCTGGTCTTGGATCATTTGATCAAAATCTTCATTTTCATAGTTATTTTGGAAATAGGGTCTTATCTATTGATCGCCTTGATCTCTCTCATCCCTTTGCCTTATCTGTGGAATTGGAGCTCTTCTAAAATTTTGATTTCTAGGCTGGAAATCATTTTTCTCCCTGGCGGCAAGCTTGTTCTCCATGGACATCCTTTCCATAAGCCTCTCCATAGTCTTCATCATCAAGTCACATTTTTCATCTGACGATCAAGATGTAGAGGGTTGTGCGTCCCCTTGAGGCTTCTTCCCATTTCTGTCAAAATTTTGATTCATCTTTCCTGACGCCATCATATTTACTTCAACTTCAATCACGTCGATCATCATAGTGCCTAAGGTATTAGATATTCTTTCTCTTAGAAACAAGTAAAGTCACTATCAAAATAATCATCATATCAAAGTTGGGCATCCCCGAGAGGCAGTTTGACTTCCGTGGGGATTGAGTTATAAACCTTCATGAATCTGGTTGAAAACTCTTGCAATGTTTCCTCTGGTGATCTTTTTATATTGTTGTATTGAGTTAGTAATTGCAAAGGATTCTTTTTATCACCCCATCTTGCCATAAACAACATTTCAAAAGCTGAAAAATTAGGGATGCTCGCCGCTTGAAGGGCCTCGAACCATTTTCTGACCTCCCCTGAGAGGCTCTACGCAAACAATCTCATTTTTACGTCCTCGTGATTGACCTCTTCTAGGTCAACAAAATCATTAAACCAATCCAAGTGTTTTTGGGCAGAAGCATTTCCTTCGGCATCATATAGCTTGATCCTTTGATTATAGTTCTAGGGCAAATCATGTAATTAGGCTGGTAAGGCAAGAGGGGTGAATCTCGCAGCCATAACTCTAGGAGGGTTTTGATCTTGTTGGATGGTCCGAGTGGGGATTATGGAAGTTCATGGGGGGTTAGTTGGTATCACAGATCAAAACTTTTTCTCGTCGAAAACTATTTCATTCAAGTAGGATTATGATCTAGACCTGAACATAGTTTGTTCAAATAGTATATCAAAGTCAAGGTCATCGATGCTTTATACTCTGTCCTTGGGTAAATATAGTTTAATGTCCAGGTAATAGAACAGGTTGGGTATCTGTTCCTTTGCTTTGCACAAAAGTTTTTCGGGATTAGACACGGATGCTACAGGTTCTGGATCAGGGTTCGCTCTGGTATAATTTTTCTTTAGAGCCAAGATTTCTAATTCTGACTACTCTATGCTACTGGTCTTATTTATTGGAGTCGCCAGGGTAAAATAGGTTTCAACCAATATAGATTTCTGACCCACTGTTACCCTCAGGGGTCAAAACTACAGCTTTAGTCGTTTTCCCAAGGAATTTTTTTCAATTTCATCCCTGACAACGATGCCAAGATGTTAGCACTCTGTAAATTTGTTTGGCTGAGAAAATAAATGACAGAGGTAACCTACAAACCAAATTTAAGAATGGAAACTAGCCTTTCCAATTTAGAGAGGGCTCTCTCTAAGACTTAGTCTCTAATAGATAATGACTTTGAATTGTCAGCTAGATTTATGTGTTTGTGAAATATTCTTGGTTTCGCTGGCAAGGAAATATCGAACTTTGGGCTATGGAGTCAACCTCCTAAAAGCGAGAGAAATCAATGACTTGGTAAATGAAACTTTGAGAGGATAAAGGCTAAGCAGGCAATGGTCTTTCAGTTTAAACGTCATCGTGCATGGCGAGAGAAAGGAGTACATAAAGCAAACCAGAGCACCATTAGAGATGAATTCTAACTTGCTTAGAAGAAAAAACATAGAGTTTAAATGGCGAACTCTAAAGCACCGCGCGATGAATTTTAGACTCATTGAACGTTTCAATTTAAACAAAGGGAAAGTCATGAATAATACAGAAAACAAGAATTACATACATAGATAAGATCACAATACATCAAACCACCACCATTAGAATCTTTTCATCAAAGTCTCGGGACTTCTACATTATATTTCAGTCGGATTCAAAGATTACATTCAAGAGTCCTCTATCTACACTACTCTACCAACCTGGCTTACATTGAAACGATAGAATATATAGAAAAAACTATGCCCCTTGGTTGCTATGCCTCAAACTACTTCTCCTAGAATTTCAGTTTCGGTTACTCCCTACCAAATGACCTTTCGAATAGAGTTTTCTAAAAATGGAAACCCGACTACACCCAATCATGTCATAATCGATGTCTTTGTCTTTATCGTTCAGTCATGAGTAAGATTCGATCATCAAGTTGTGATGCATCGATGTTTCTCTTTCGCGGGGTGCCCGAATGATAGAGTGCATTGTCGAAAACACTGCCACCTTGTGTAATGGGCTCTGGTTGTTGTCGCGTGATCACTGGTTGTAGTATGCACGTGGCGAGATGGTGTGGCGGATGTCTGTTGGTTGTCGCTTGTGCGCTCCAGGTGGCAATGACGGTCGAGGGACCACGCATCTCCTCCAAAACTGTTATGTGTTTTGCTTACACTTGTCCTCCTCAATAGGTGGGTTTACAACATCTACACGGTGAATATTCACCGTGCGAGTGCCCCGCCAGGCTTCTTGTTTCTCGGTAGGAAACACGAGAAAGATTTTTTACCACGTTCAAAAAGACAAAATGGGGTCATGTCAATCATGCCTCTAACCTCACATGCAATCTTAATACTCTAAGTGTTTTCCTAAGAGACCAATTTCGTCTGTTAAGATTCTTCACTTGTCTCCACAAGACCACATTCCCTTTCAGCTTTGCTTGAGTGTTGGCAAGAGCCGCGCGGGTGTTATCCATGGCCGATCCACATTCCTTGAAGTGATCTTTGATTCTTTCCTTTGACATCCTTTGTTCCTCACGCAGTTGAATGATTATGTCTTGCACCTCTCTAAGCTGTCTTTTGAGCCAATTTGCATTCAATGCTCGGCTCTACTACGTTGTCGCTTCAACAATCTTTTCTGGCAAATTTTTTCTCAATTCTTTTTTCTCCTGATATAATTCGACAATAGCGATATACGCTCACTTCAGCTGTTGTGATGACTCCAAAACCTCCACATTTCCAGTTCCCTACCTTCTCCGTCTTTCACTAATTCCCCTACTTGAACCTTCAACAGGTTCTAGCTAAACAATGCGCATGAGTAACTTCTCAGCAACAGATTGGGTGTGTGGTTCGTTGGGATCTTGGGTCTCCTCGGGCTTCTCAATCAACCTCGGCCTACCTCTTTTTCGAGGTACTGGTTGTTGGGACGACGAGTCTTCTATTTCCTTTCCTTTCCCCGTGGCCTCTTCCATTCTTTCCCTTGCGATGTGAAATTTTCTTTCCCCCACAAATAGAGGGAAGTCTCCTTTGGGGTCCCTAGGGATGTCAGCTTAAATTAGAAATGGATCCCAGTCTTTGTCTAGCCATATCAATTCCTTGACTACCAACAAGTTGATCAATGACAGATAGAATAAATTCTTCCTCAATTGGTCATGTTCGGCCTGAACGTTGTTCGCCATCCTTTCTAGGCTTCAATGCAAGAAGAAAGGTAAGTTCAAAGGCTTTTTCTTTATGAAGTTCATCAATAGACTAATGTGATATGCGTATACTCTGTCAAACCTTCCTTCACAGGTGAAATACCTTCTTATCACCTTTAGGATCTTTTCGAAAGGCTCTCGGAGGTACTGACTCGGAACGCCCGCTCTGATTTTCCCATTTAGGCAGTTTGGCTTGATAAAGTCTTCATAGTGTAATACGTCTAAACGCATGCCTTTATACCACTTTTCACCGTGCGGAGGGATCTCCGTCGTAGTTGATAGAGTTTCCTTCGTCACCCGGAATGTGATTCCCGCAATGGTCACGCAAAATCCATTAAACCTGAGAGCGAACTGTTCAACCAGTTTCGTGTTGTATCCTTTGATCTTCTCACAATAGCGCATACATCCAACATGTTCAAAATATGCTCTAATATTTGGATCTTCATTGATTAATGGCAGGTCCTGAGGCTCGGACCTCACGAACCTGCCACTTCGTGCTTTCTTTCTTATGCCTTGGGAT
Organism: Picea engelmannii; assembly: GCA_009831015.1. Classification (NCBI taxonomy): domain Eukaryota; kingdom Viridiplantae; phylum Streptophyta; class Pinopsida; order Pinales; family Pinaceae; genus Picea; species Picea engelmannii. Next base: position 806,870 of record ML780499.1, on the reverse strand, counting down.
GTTGTCATGATGCAAATGTGTGTTTGTTTCACGTGCACGGTAATTAACGGTAACACTCTCTCTGCATAGAAAATGAGAATGATATACTTCACAGAGACCTGTTGGAAAGGCAGTGACAGAAACTTTGCACGACAAGCAAATTCAACTCTAGGAGTCCACTGCGCGGCCGCAAGGTGCTATGAAAAATTTCGGCACAGAAGGAGATCTGTGCGGTGATAAACAACAACAGTAGGCTCATCGCAGTAGAGAAGTGCAATGGAAAATTTTGACGTGGTGGCAAGGTGTTGAGAGACTTGTCGCGAGACAGAGAATTTAGACATGGAAGGAAATTCAACGCGACAGGAAGAAACTCCAAAGAAGAGAGGTTGACCGCGAGAAGAAATATCGTTCGGCGCACTAGCTTGTAGCGAACTCCAACAGGCTTCAAACAATGACTGAAAATGAAGGAGACACGACAACTTGAATGAAAAGACTCACAATACAAATAAAAACGATGACAATCAACCTTCCCACAACGAAAGGACCCAAGACTTGGAGAAAAAACCACAGACAATGCACAAATTCGGAAGGTAAAGGAGAAGCATGCAGGGTGACCAGTATTTATACTTGAACGAGTAAGGGATGGAATCATGGCAGAGGATGATAAATCCATAGTGACGAGAAGTTTAGAAGCAGGTTGAAGACTTGCACAACAAACTCGTGCGACGGGTACACTTTGAAGTGTGCAAAGTACAGATGATAAGAGCTACAAAGTATACGTGATATGGGCGTCATGAAATAGGCTCAACCAAATGATAGGCTCAACTAATTAGTCAAATGATGCAATCACCTTGAAATGTGTTTTCGAGTCTCCGTTCGCATCTAAGGTACATGTATTTTGCTAATATTTCCGTCAAATATTTATTTAGAGGTTCATTGAATTAGTTATCTTCCATCAGCCATATATATAATTTGAAACACAAGTCTACAACGTCAGTGATTGTATTGCAATATAGTTGCACATCAATAATAATTATTAAAGAACTCATAGTCAATCAACCTTCATAACCACTGAGCATATTCCTCGATGTCAACATTTTATAGGGTATTATTGATTAGGAATGCAAAATATGAAATCTAGTGGATGCAAACATTAAACTGCAAAAAAAAAAAAACATCACTGCAGAGGTCGTGACTAGTCAACACGATTCAGGTTATTAAAAATTAACATCACTGCAGAGGTCGTGACTAGTCAACATAATTCAGGTTATTAAAAATTAAATATTAAGGTTTCAAATAAAACAAAATTTAAAAATTAAGTTGGGGGCGTCGCTAAATTCATGCCAATCAAACATTCATTGACCATTAACCTACGTGGAAGTATTCTCATTGTATAAGATAAAACCCTGAGGGAACTCTTAGCACACATTCCAAGGCTTAGATTTCAATTTTCCAAAGTGATAAAAGACGTTAACGTATAGAATATCGAAGTTCTAAGGTTTTTCTTTAAAAAAGTCGTATGCTCGATTTATATAAAAAACGTGGTGAGATATAAAGTGATTAAGGGTTCGTATGCAAAAAAAATAAAAGACTATTGAATAAAGAGTTTTTGGAAATTTGCGAAGCATTATTAAAACTACCTTCCACTAAAAGCATAAGGTTACAAGAGAATTATGGATTCCACGTGGAATTCTACTTTTTTATCAAAATGTCATTTTTGTGCAAAGGAGTTTACATGTCCATAATCTTCAAGATTCAATATGTCATTTACTCCAATTGTTACAGAGCTTTTGCTTTAAATGAATATCAAAATGACAAACATTCATCGAAAATAGATACTATGAAGTTATTGGAATAACTAGATAGAATTTTAGAAAAACTTGAGCAAAGCTTCAACAAGAGCACAACGGAACTTAAGAAATTAAAATATATTGAGATAAGGATGGTCACCTAAAACGAAAACGTGACATTGACAAGGAGGAACGAGCAAGTCAAGATTCAACAAAAATGAAATCCAACTTGCAAGTTGAGCACCAAACACCACTCCAACAAGGTGCCACCATCATATGTACTAAAAAATTGCGGTTGAAAGATCAAGAAGATGTACATATTAAAAAATTAGAAGACAAAATAGCCAAACTTCACCAAAATAAGAAAATATCACAACATAAATATAAAGATCTCGAGGATATGTTTTGCAAAGAATTAATAGAAAAAGACCAAGAAATGTGTCGCTTCAAAGATCACAATAAAAAACTATGTACTCAGATTAAGAAGTCAAAGGATACAAAACAATGCGTTCGGAAGATGGAACAAAAAAATCAATATCTCACGAAGAAATTATCAAAAAAAGATGAAGAAACTTCTTGTTTAAGGAACCTTAATCAAAGGTTGTTGGAAAAAATCAGAAAGTTAAAAGATGAAAAACCTGGGAGTCAAAACATAATAAAAAAAATTAAAAAAAAGTCCACAAAACAAAGAATGAAGAACTTGCATGCTTAAAGAATAATAATCAAAACCTACTTACACAAATAAAAAAGCTTGAGAATAATAAGAAGTCCCTAGAAAATAAGTTTGAACTACTTATCGAAAAGGAAGCATTGAAGTTTTTAGATGAACAAATCCAAGTTGTGGAAAATGGAAGAAATACAGATTCAATCAACTTCAAATCTCAAGAAGTTGGAAATTTAGTTGAAAAAATCACATTTTCATATGTTAGAGTACAAACAACAGAAATTTCGAGTGTAGATCCAACAATCAACAAAGCAACATTAGTTGATGAAGAAGATACACTACCAAATGTAAATTGAGAGAACACTACACACACGATAAGGGAAAGTCAAGCTATGAAGACACCTTATTCACATCCTAATCACAAGAGCGGGTACATTAAATAATGGAAATATCAACACCGCTCAAAACATAAACAATCGACTTTTCATTCGAAGAATTTTAATGCCAGTACAATTGAGAACAAATTATTTTGCGAATCATATAAGTGCAAGGTTCCACAAAGGATCAATTTAGGATGGTTGAATCTTTTTACAGTTTGTTAATTATTCTCAACACTTAGAAGTTTGTATCATCTTGTATCATCCACCATAATAGCATCCAAAAATGAGTACCATGCAAAAACAACACAAGACAGAGCAAGACATAAATATTTCCATAATTACGCTTTGAGGACAAAACATTTATAAAGGAGGAGGCAACGTAATAGACAAATACGCGCGCGCACGAGCACACACACACACACACACTTGAGATAACGATAATTAATAACTAATAATTAATATACAATGAATAGACACCTTCCTAATGAAAAGTCATGTCTCTTAGTGAAAGGGAACCCTTGCGGGGGTATATATACTACCCTTGCCATCATTTGTAATCATAATATCATATTCATATTCTCATACATTTTATTTAATATATTATTTATCCACCTAGATTTATTCACTGGTCCAGTTGGATATCGGTGGCCACCCACCTTTTCCAACTGGCTCAAAACAATTTTCTGACAATTTTGGTAATTTACTATTTTTAGCAGTTTTTAACTTCCGGGGCCATTTTGAGGGCCTAAATGAAGGTTTTTTGGGATCAAGCTCTTCATTAATAGTCAAAGGCTAATATTGAGCCCCTTAAATGAATCTCCTCGACGATACCTTTCCATAGAGCTATCATGCGCCCCAAACGAAGATTGTAAGCCAAAGTTATGCCCCCAGAAAGTTGATGCACCAAACTACCCAAAACGGGGTCCACAACATTGTTGGCTTTTCATCTTCTGGGGTTAGGGTTTTGGATTTTATTTATGATAAAAAGGCCTTTAGAGCCTCATTGTAAAATAATTTTCTTGTGAATGAGTGCAGTCATCACATCTCTTCTCAGAGATAAGCCGCCACCATTCCAGCAAGCTTGTTTTCCACTGCATTTTACGGTTTCAGCTTATTTCCTTATTGAATAGAAAACTCATTTTATTGTATCTTTGTTATTATGTGTTAAGCATCTTTTAACAATCTATATTCATTTTGTTCTTCTCATAAAATATGGATCAATGATATCAGATAAGTCTCCTCTTAATCATTTTTCATTGCATGTCTCTGACGAGGTCCGAATATAGCAAGTTGGGTCTTGAGCTTGTCTCTCTTGAAGACAATCGCTCTCGCACGTCCAAGAAATCCTCCATGGAAGAAGAAAAGGAAAACGACATAGCAGACGATTTTATCAATCTGTTGATTGAGAGAGCTCTCATGCGACAGAGGGACAAAATGATGGAGAATTTTTCCCACATCCTTCAATGCCTGTCAATAACAACAGGCACATCTTCATCAAGTGACCACTTTGGAAGTACCTCTCCTTTCAAAGTACAAGTTAATTTTTATATTCCCATATTTGAAGGACAGATAGATGCAGATGCCTTAGAAAAATGGTTAAATATGCTAGAAGGCTATTTCTTTGCTCATAATTTTTCCGACAGGGAAAATATCACCTTCGCACTCCTTAAGGCTCTCCCCCATGTCAAACATTGGTGGGAAACTTACTGGGAGAAAAGTTCCAAAGAGGAGTCTGGAATATATGGGGCCGAGTCCACTTGGGATTTTTTTGTGGATGCGGTAAAGGAGCAGTATTACCCTGTTGGCAACTATGAGGACTAGTACATGAGATGGACCACACTACGACAAGAGAGGGGCCAAACAATTATGGAGTTCACCAATACCTTCCATACCTTGCACACCAAGTTGGGTATCAAAGACTCTGAATGACATTTGGTTCTAAAATACCGTGGGGCTCTACACAGATACATCCAAACTGAAATGGATTTTCTGGACATCTCATCACTCAGTATTGCTTATATATATGTTGTTAAAATCGAGCATAAATTTAAGCACCAGAACAAACGGGAGTTTGGGTCTGCAAATATGCAATAACCAAACTATTATAAAGATGAACCTAACAAACAGTCTCCCGAAAACCAGTCCAAGCCACAGGAAAAGAAGGGTCACGGGAAGACAAAGAAGGACACCGAAAAATGGTGTGATTTCCACAAAATCCCCTGGCACACCACTGAGGAATGTCACTCAAAATAGTCATTGGTGGCCGAGATCAAAGACAAGGAACCAAACCCTGATTTAGAATCTGATTATGAAAATACTGGTAAAAAATAGATAATCGACGCAGACCCCACTGTTATTTTCGCGACCGCAACAATTCAACCAGAAGAACCAACAGATCTTGAAGAGGAGAAGTGCCTTTTTCATTCACAAATGTGGGTGAATGGGACCCCGCTACATTTTATTGTTGATAGCGGAAGCCAAAAGAACCTCATCTCAGTAGAGGTTGTCAAACAGTTGGGATTGTCGACAACACCACACCCTCAACCATACAACATCGGGTGGCTTCGCCAGGGACAGGATCTTCGTGTCAACCAACAGTGTCAATTGTCATATGGCATCCAACCCTTCAAGGATGATGTATTATGTGATGTTTCCCCATTGGATGTCTATGATGTTCTCTTGGGCCAACCATATATGTTGAAGCGCCATGTTGTTTATGAGTCTTGACCCTGCAGTGTCATTGTTTCTCTGGGGGGTCATCTCTACATAATACCAGAGGTAGTTCCTATTGCTGTTCCACCTAAATAGTGCCGCAAGGTAGTATCTGATACTACAAAATTTAGCTTCTTCACAATCTGTTCAAAAGGTGAGCAAAAGGATACTGCAACCACTATGGCCTCGGCCCAAGCACCTTCTATCCAACAGAAGCAGGTCGACAAGATTGCAACAAAGTGTAAATATTCCTTCTGCACATAGGCATCTCATGTATCCAGACTGGTTAAAAAGTTCCAACCCTTCCAGCCACATGTTCGTGACAACCTTCAACAAGCTAAGCAACACAACTTCTCCAACAAGGCAATCAACTCATAAAGATGTAGATTCGACAAACGCTTTTCCCTCTCCCCCGAGCACTCAACGCAATGGATACCATTGCTTCCTAAGGAGGGAGGATTGATCCAGGTGAATATCAGTGGCCACCCACCTTTTCCAACTGGCTCAAAACAGTTTTATGTCAATTTTGGTAATTTACTATTTTTAGTAGTTTTTAACTTCTGGGGCCATTTTGAGGGCCTAATTGAAGGTTTTTTGGGATCGAGCTTTTTAATGATAGCCAAAGGCTTTGATTTATCCCTGTAAATTAATCTCCTCAATGATACCTTTCCAATGAGCTATTGTGCGCCCCAAACGAAGATCGTATGACAAAGTTACGCCCCCGGGAAGTTGATACACCAAACTACCCAAAACAGGGTCCACAAAACTGTTGACTTTTCATCTTCCAGGGTTAGGGTTTTGGATTTTCTTTATGATAAAAAGGCCTTTGGAGCCTCATTGTAAAATCAATTTCTTGCAAATGCGAGTAGCGGACACATCTCTTCTCAGAGATAAGCTGCCCCCATTCTAGCAAGTCTTTCACTCTGTATTTTTACAGTCTTTGTACATTTTTGCTCATTAATAGAAAATTGTGTATTAATGTATCTCTGTGTTTATGGTTGCATATATAATACATTTTTGTTATATTATTGGATATCTGAGATATCTATGTACATTGCTTTATTATATCTCTGCTCTCATTTCGTGCCGAAAATAATCCGGATCATTTATATTATTCAAAATATTTTTGATGAGTACGACTTGAACCGGGTTGGTTCGTCACACAAGGCAAGTATGGAGATTTGGGTTCCACATCTAGTTGATCAAAAGAAGGAATTCCATCATCTGGTTGAGACAAAGGTTCTTGAGGGAGAGCATCACCATCATTTTTTGAAATGTCTTCGAAAATTGCCATAAATAGTTTATGCTCCTTACATTTATGCCCAGGAAAATATTTGTCATCACAATTGTAACAAAAGCCTTTAATTTGACGTTCTGACATTTCAACCTGAGTTAATTTGTGGATCTTGAGAGGAGGAGAGGGAAGAGAGGGATTGATGGGATAGGGACGAGGAATAAAGGATGTTTTTTTATTTTAGTAGTAACCACCTATTGTGCTTCGCTAGCTTTGTGAGTGGCTTCAAGCTAAGTGGTAGGGCAAGCCATTAAGACATGAGGAAGGATTTCTTCCTTTAGACCACTAATAAAATATTCTTGGAAAAAGGTATTCAACATGCCTTCGGTGCAGAAAACGAGTTTCTCAAAGGCAAAGATGTAATCGTCAACTGTATATGATTGTTTAAACTTGGTTAAGTATCCCAAATGATGAGTATTTGTTTCAAAATTCTCATAAATATCTGCGACAAACTTATTCACATCCACTTTAAGAAGGCACAGATCATGAATAAAGGGGTTAGAATGAAGCCCCATGGAATGGGATGATTAAACGCCCTCTTGGTGTAAGGGTTGTTCCTGGTAGTGGGTGACCATGAATTTAGTAATAAATTCGATTAGCTAGTCAGGTACGTCGTCTAGTTTACTAAGCTTGGTATTAACTATAGCAAGTTGGTCATTAACTGGAGCAAAGTTTTGATCAGTAGAAGTTTGAGCTTTCACGAGTTTAGTTTGCAAGTCGTCACATAACTATTCCAAGTTAGCAACACAGTTGCCAAAATATTGGTTTCAGATTGCCATCTGAATGGGGTGTACAAGAAAAAGGTGATGGGAGGGTGGGGCTACGGATATGGGGGTGGTGTAATGGGGCTAGGGGGTCAATACAAAAAGACTTACTGAAGAGTTGTAGGAATGTAATCGATGTGACTTTCTAGAGTTGTTGAGATAGGTAGTCAGTAATGGGGTGAATGGGTCCACATAAAAAAGGTTTATGGAAGAGGGGTACCATTGTGATTAACGAGACACAAGGAGTCTTTTGAGATAAGTCCCAAATAAGGGTGTAGGTGGGACAACTTTATACTCTCTTTTTTTTATACTCCCACAGAGTTATATTCCCAACTAAAAAATACTACGAGGACAGAATACTCAAATTCTCAATATTGAATATTTTGGAGGAATTTCTTGAACTAGTAGTGGGAAGCATGGTTTCCGGTGATTGAATGTTAAAAAATTCAACACATCCCCTTGTTTTAGAATTTTTGGAATGACGACAAGGAGTAGGGTTGTAAGGGTCCTAAGGACAATGTAATACCTTATGCTATAGTTCTATGATATACTTACATAATCCAACAATAGTACTTGGCCCAATATCTAACGGCTTTAACTAAGGAGGTTCAACCATACCCTTAGTCATACCACTCGATTAATCAAGTACGAGAGAGTAATCTTCCCGAGTGTCGTTCTCGGTGCCACTATAGTAGTTAGGTAGTTGAGAAACTAATCTAAGGTTGGTTTCAAGACATCTACATGACTTTTGATATACCTGAGGGTATGTGGAAGTGAATTACGTATACATGTTAGGAAATTTACACTTCCATGCTAAACCTAACAAAAGAGAGGAAGAAAAATTTAAGCTATAAATAAATGACAAAGTAAACACATAGTACACATAGATTTAACCCTAGAAACCTAAGCGAGAAAATCGACGCTCCTTGAACGTCTTGCTTTCTTGTTTCCTTATTCATTCGGAATAAAAGGTTACATGCCTAACCTTGGTCCACACATAAGACACAACCGACATCATACCTTCTTGATTTACACAAGAACAACCATGTAGCCAATTTAACTTACATCCAAATGACCAACAACCTCTAAACGGTTGATCTAAAGATTAGCGATTAACTTTTACAACAATTCAACACGCCTTATTTATAAGCTTTACAGTAGGCAAAACCCTAAAGAAATGCACCAAAAACTGGTTACAGATCCACGCAGATCATTGGCTACGAATCCTGTGAATATCGAGATTCTATTACAGTCAAGTACTGAGTCGGATTACCAGTCGAACTTCATTTCACCTTTAGTTGGTTGGCACATGGTCGTTTGTCAAACTATTGTTGGTTGACCTCTTCGACTTGTTGACGATCACCTTGACTTCAACTTTTCTCGGTCGATTCATCTCAACCTTTGACTTTCACTGCTAGTCGATCTACCTCGACTCGACTTTCACTCCAAAGAATATAACAACCCAACATTCTCCCACTTGTTGTATTCTTTGTTGAAACCAAGAGTTTCTTGAACTTTTGTTCACAGACCCAGGGTAGCAATGCACATTGCCTCCCTACACCAAGAGAACTTCAAAACACTCATGGGCTTGGTCAAAGAGTCTACTACGTTTTCCAACATGCTTACTTTCTCCAACAACACCATGTTTCTTTCCACCATGTCTCTAACGAAATGGTATTGTACATCAATAAGCTTAGTCTTGGAATGATAAGTTGGGTTCTTTGCCAGAAATATTGCACTTTAACTAACACAATTTATCTTCATAGCTCTCTTCTCAAACCTTATCCCTGAGCACAAACTTTGCAACCATATTGCTTCTTTGCTTCCATGAGTGGTTTCCATCATGTACTTAGCTTTTGTTGTCTATAAGGCTACAACTTCCTATCACTTACTCATCCAATTGATTTCTCCACGGAACATCTTAAACACATATCCATTGGTTGACCTTCATCGATCTAGATCTCCAACCCAGTCGACGTCGATAAAGCCATGTACATCTATTTCACTGTCATTTTCAAGCTTCCCTTGGTAGCATATGACATAGTCTTTTGTGCGACACAAATACCCGAATACTCTCCTGACAATTGTCGAATGCTCATTTCCAGGTGTCGACATGTATCTTCTCAACACTCCCACTGCATGGGCAATGTTTGGTCGAGTGCAAACCATCACATACATTAGACTACTAACAACACTTGCATAAGGAACATGTGCCTTGTCCTATATCTCTTCTTGTGTCTTTAGACACTGTTCAACAATTAGCCTTGCTCCCATAGGAATAAGCACCTTAACAAGTTTGCAATCCTGCATGTTGAAACATTTCTAAATTGTTTCAATATATTTCCTCGGATTCAACCAGATCTTTCTAGTTGCTTGATCTATCTTGATCTCCATTACCATAATGAAGTTCATTGCACCGAGATCCTTCATGTCGAACTTGGAGGATAGTTGCTTCTTCACCTCCTTTATTGCATCCATGTTGTTTATGATTAGCAACATGTCGTCGACATACAATGCTACATATGTGAAACACCCACCTTATTCCTTAGAATATATGCAGTGATCAACTTTGCTTCTCACAAATCCCAAACTAAGGATGCATGTGTCAAAATTTTGGTACCACATCCTTGGTGATTGCTTTAGACCATAAAGCGATATTTTCAATCTGCACACCAAATCTTTCTTGCCCTTTACTATAAATCATTCAGGTTGTTTCATGTAGATTTCTTCTTCCAGGTCCCCATGTAGGAACGTTGTCTTCACATCCATATGTTTTATTTCCAGATCAAATATTGCAAATGGAGACATTAGTACTCTAATGGAATTTAATTTTTCAATAGGGGAAAAAATCTCACTGAAGTCGACTCCTTCGACTTGGGAATATCCCTTCGCTACTAGTCGAGCTTTGAATTTCTCGACTTGACCTACTGCATTCATCGTATTCTCGAATACCCACTTGTTGTTGATGGGATTTCTTCCATTGGGTAATTCAACTAAATCCCACATCTCATTCTTGTGCTAGTATTCCATCTCTTCGACCATGGCGTCCTTCCAGAGTTTACCCTCTATCGAATCGATTGCCTCCCTGATCGACTTGGGATCCTCATCAGTGGAAATTAACACAAATGCGGAATGGAAGTCGAGCGGACTACACCTTTCGAATTTTTTTCTTACTCATTCATACCTCCTTACAACGGGTGTAATGTTCCCAAGAAAATTTTTCACTTGGGAACACTAGCTAACCCCTGATTTAACTGTTTGATTTGTTTGTATATGCAGGTTGGCCTCTCAAATTTTGGCCTTAGGGTTATATTCAGTTATTCAACACCAATCATGAAGATAAACTCAATGCAATGCAAGATCTAATCAACACACAAGACATGAAACTCCAAAGCACATATCTGACCTTTTTATTATGCAAGCAAGAACCAGATACAATATAGAAGAAAATCTGGAATAACAT